>CM019069.1:90282034-90493103 GCA_009667805.1 Leptobrachium leishanense | reverse complement strand
AAGCTTATTTTGATACCAAAGTAGAAGCTTAGTTGGGTATCCCCATCTATATGGCATGTTATGATTTTTGAGGATCTTAGTGACTGAGCCGAATTCCCGCCTTTTGGCCACTGTGGCCGCGGATAGGTCTGGAAAAAACAAGATGGAGGAGTATGGGTCTGGGAGTTCCCCTTGTTTTCTAACCGTAGACATTAATTCCTATTTAATCCTGAAAAAATGCACTCTGACAAGCACGTCTTGGGGTACTGATGCTGCAAGGTTTTTAGGTTTAGGGATCCTGTGTATCCTATCCAGGCATAGATCAGCAGCTGGTGCTTCAGGTAGTAAAGTACAAAAGAGAGACATAGCATATTCATACAGGCCATCTGGTTTAACTGCTTCAGGGACGCCCCTTATCCTGATGTTATTTCTTCTGGAATGATCTTCCAGGTTGGCTACCTTTAACTGGAGCAATTCCTGGGATGCTTTAAGATCTTTGTAAGCGTCAACCAGTTCATTGTGTGCCAGACATAAATCATCAGTTTTAGTCTCAAGTTGGTCTGTGCGATCCCCCAGATCCCTAATGTCCTTATGTAGGTCTGCTATTATGGCCTTAAAGTCCGCTTGTAGTGTGTCTATAAGTTCCCCCACCAAAATTCTTATCTGACCTTCAGAAGCTGGATAGGAGGGAGCGGCGCCAGTGGAAGCGTGTTCGCCTGATCCCTCGAGAGGCTGGAGTGAGTATGAGTCCTGGGAGCCACCATCTTGGATGACTCGGGCCTTCCCTTTTTTCGCCGTTCCGGGGGTCTCCAGGCAGCGCTGCGCTTTTGGGGGAGCCATCGCCAAGTTCCCCAGATGTTAAGGATCTTCTCTGTCGCTTTTGGTGGAATTTCGCCGAGAATTGATGCCACAGGTCTGGATAGAAGCCGGCGGGCCGACGGAGCTCAGCCCACATGTGGCTTGCTCACATGCCGTCCGGATACGCCCCCCCAAGATCGGTCCTTATTAACGTGTTGCAAGACCTATTGCCCTCTGGAGTGAGCTCTGTGGATTGTGGGCAATGTAGTCAAACACCGGATTATTTGCATGAACTGACTGAGACCAATAATGTGGAGGCTGATCTGGGAAAACCTGCTAGATGAATGAGCTGCAGACATGTGTGCAGAAGTGGCTGCAACCAGAGATGGATTCTTCCAAAATAATGGAGAAGGTGGTTGTGGACCAAGTTATTAGAGATTAGGGATGAGCCGAACACCCCCGAGTTCGGTTCGCGCACGAACTCTAACTTTTCAAATGTTCGGATTCGAACTCGAACTCAATGCAAGTCAATGGGACTGAAAATTCGATTTTTAGAGTGTCCTCCAAGAGGGCATATATGCTAGATATTTGCCATAAAATGTGTATGGGGGTCCGGGAAGTGCCCTGGGTGACAGGAAACAAGGACAAAAAGTAAAAAAAAAAACGTTTTTAAAGGGACAGTGAGTTTTCCATGAAATAAGGATTAAAAATAAAAATGAAAAAATCCTTGAAATATCGTGCCTAGGAGGTCCCCATAACCTGCCCGAGAAGTGGCGGATTTCTAGGATGTATAGAAACACTTAAAAACCAAAAAATGACGTTTCAAATGACGGTAAATGCTTTTCCTTTAATCTATCCATAAACAACAACTGCTTGGGGCGGCAGTCTGTATGAAAAGAGGAGACATTTTCGGACACGTAGACAAAGTTTAGTGATTTTTTGGCTAAATTATTGTGAAACTTATGCAGGCTTTGGATGAAAGTAACAATAGGTGCTTTAAAATTAGTCCTTTAGCGTCGGCAACAGTGCCGTCACACAGTAACCCCTCTGAGGATATGATTCATATGAATCTGATACCGGCGTCAGAGGCAGTGCACCCAAATATTGTGCTTTTGGTGCCAGGCCTGCAAGTACTATCATAAAGTAACCCCTCTGTAGTATTGTGGAAGAATGCAGGGGTGGACCTTGCGGTCCTATATTAAAAAGATATGCATCTGGTAAAGGCATTAGTGCACCCAGATATTGTGCTTTTGGTGCCAGACTGCCAGGCAAGCCAGTACCATCATACAGTAACCCCTCTGTCGTATTGTGGAAGAGAGCAGGGGTGGACCCTGCGGTCCTATATTAAAAGATATGAATCTGGTAATGGGCGTCAGTGCACCCAGATATTGTGCTTTTGGTGCCAGGCCAGCAAGTGCATTCATACAGTAACCCCTCTGTGGTATTGTGGAAGAGTGCAGGGTTGGACCCTGCAGTTCAAAAAATTAAAATGATATAAATCTGGCACAGGCGTCAGTGCAGCCAAATATTGTGCCTTTCATGGCAGCAAGTGCATTCACACCGTAACCCTTTTGAGGTATTGTGGAAGAGTTCAGTGCTGGAGGTTTTGTGAATGCAGAAGACAACCCCGATCTATTCCGTTACGTCAGCATCAGGGGATTGATAACTGCTGATCCAGGACTGATTCATTTTTATAAATGTCAGCCGGTCTACAGAGTCGGTGGACAGACGCACTCTTTTGTCTGTGACAAAACCTCCAGCGGCACTGAACATCCTTTCAGAAAGCACGCTGGATGAAGGACAACATAGTAGCTGCATAGCATATTGGCTAAGTTCTGGCCAGTGATCCAATCTCAACACCCAGTAAGCCAGTGGATCATCTGCTGGAAACGTATCCAGGTCTGTCCTTGCCCCTAGGTAGTCCTGCACCATATGGTGAAGACGCTGGCAATGGGTGCCTACATTTGACGTCCCTGAGCGTCATGGACTAAAACAAATTAAAAATGCATCAGTCAAGCGGCCCTGGCCTTCACCACTATTCCTCTGATCATCCGCAGCCTCAGAAGCACCTGTGTCAGCACTTGGTAACCTACCAGTACCTGGAAAGGTGTTACACAAGTGTCGCTTTAGGGCGTCCTCAAGTTTTTTCATCCTGTGTTCCCTCTGTGTGGGCAGGATGAGCTCTGCAACTTTACCCTTGTATCGTGGATCAAGAAGGGTTGTCAACCAGTAATGATCCCTCTCCTTGATAGCACAAATCCTGGGGTCCTTTAGCAGGCTTTGCATTATAAGGGAGCCCATGCAGCGTAGGTTGGAGGTGGCATTAGCTTCCAAGTCTTCCTGGTCAATGTGCATATAAACATGTTAAAACGATTCGTCCAGATAGTCACCACAGCCGGAACCGATGTCATTAGGTTGTAGTCCCAACGGAGAAGCCTGGCCAAGGTAACCTCCTTATTTGAGACGTCCAGCTGTCAGATAAGGTAAAAAGTCTCACGAACCAACAGGTAAGAGGACCGGCAGCTTGGACTCATCCAGGTTGATCGATGGATGACCCGGCGGGTGGACGAAAAGATATGCGCAACCAAGTCAGTCCGACGCGTTTTGTCTCCTGACTTATTCATGAACTGACTTGTTGGCTCCAACGACTCTCTTTTAATGACCATTATTGTTTTAATTGCGGGCAAGAATACAGTTCACCTGTAGAAAAAACGGAAGCGGTCACCACTCTCGGCAGCCTCCATAGAGCGCTTCGGAAGTGACGCCGCCTCCTTTGAATCGCCATTTTGGTGAAGGGCATGCATATCCCAAAACCACTAAGGGAGTATGGGCAGAAATAACATATAACCTAACATTAGTACTAAATAGAATACCCAGTCAAACAAGGCAATAGAGGAACCTGTGGAAAGAAAAAATACATGCCAGTACACATATATTATACCAATCCACATATATTTATAATTATAAAATTATTGAGAATATTCCGAAAAATGAAACGAACATTTCCCACATGACGAGAAGTAAGAATCCACATAAAGGTGATGAAAAAAGTGATAAAAAAGCAATAAAGGATAGAGGCTACAAGAACGATTGAAGGTCTATATCAACATTGAGGCCTGGTGGCTTCAATGTATCCATTTTGTTTCTGCTCGAGACAAAGCTCTGGCTACGTCACCTCCTCTCCAATTCTGCTTAACTTTTTCAATGCCTAACCAAATGAAAGTGGAGAAACTAAAACTAGGGCATTTGCAACAGTGTCTAGGTACACTGTGTTTGTCGCTGCATTTTCTGATGTTATAAAAATGTTCATACATACGTTCTTTCAGCTTTCTCTTAGTTTTCCCAATATATTGGGCTCCACAACCACATTGAAGCAAATAGATCACATTGGTGGTGTTACAATTAATGAATTCTTTAATGTAATATTCCTTTCCAGTTCTCGTACTTTTAAAGCTATCCATTTTCACTTTTTGTTCTCTACACATTGAGCAACTCTACACTTAAAAAAACCTTTTGGCTTATTTAACAGGGGGTGGATCTTATTAGCCATTTCTGTACAGTTATTTATAAAAGGTAGGGCACTCGGAGCTAATGTGTTTTTAACCGTATTGGCTTTTCTATATATAAAACACGGGGAACAACCGGTATAAATCTAGACAAAACCTGATCATGTTGGAGAATAGGCCAGCATTTAGAGAGAGCTTTCTCGATGTCCCTACTTCTACCATTAAATTTGGTTAAAAAGGCAAGATCCCACTTAGTTGGATCTTTAGTTGTTCTTGACTTACGCTGAAGTAAAGTTGATCTATCCAAATCTTCAATATCCTTTAAGCTTTTATCCACCAAAGGTTTGGGGTATTGTTTAGAAAGGAATTTTTGGGAAAGTTCTCTTCTTTGGGTTATGAAATCTTGTGTTTCTGTGCAATTACGTCGAATCCGTCCAAATTGATTTTTTGGTATATTATCAAGCCACTTTTTGTGGTGGCAACTATTATAATTTATGTAGGAGCCTTTATCTGTGGGTTTGAAAAAAGTCTTGGTCCAAAATTTTTTATTTTTGATAAAGATATTTAGGTCCAAAAAATTAAGAGTCTGGTCTCCCACCTCCATCGTAAATCTAAGGTCAAAGGTATTAGCATTAGCAAAGTCAAAAAACTTATCCAAATCTTCCCTATTTCCATCCCATATGATGAGAACGTCATCAATATATCGTCGCCAGAGTGGCAAGTTTGCCCTAAAAGGATTGTTGTCCCATATGGACTGCTGCTCCCAATGGGCAACAAAGATGTTCGCATATCCCGGGGCAAACTTGGCACCCATGGCTGTCCCTGTCTTCTGCAGGTAAAACTTGTTCTGAAAGCTAAAGAAATTATGAGTTAAACAAAAACGAATAGCTTCACCCAAAAAACCTCTCTGTTCACTCTCTATTGTAGGGTCTTCTTCTATACTTTTATCTATGGCCAATAGGCCCTCTTCATGTTCTATAACCGTATATAAAGATGTCACATCCATACTAGCCAAGATGTATGTCTCTTTCCACTCTAAACCTTGCAGAATTTCCATAAGGTGTCCTGAATCCTTAATGTAGGACGGGGCTAATGGGACATATTTTTGTAAGAAAACGTCAATATATTCAGATAGATTGGCTGTAAGGGACCCGATACCGCTAATTATGGGGCGTCCTGGAGGAGATACTAATGATTTATGTATTTTAGGATTGTGATAGAATATAGCTAGTCTTGGGCAGGGAATACACAGATAGTTATAATCATCTTTAGTTAGTATACCCTGGGAAAGCCCTTCATTTAATAATTCTCTCATCTGTTCTAAGAACTCTTTATTGGGATTATGCATCAGTACTTACCAATTACCAATTAGAACAGATGAGAGAATTATTAAATGACATTCTCAGCATATGGGATGGAAATAGGGAAGATTTGGATAAGTTTTATTGTTTTCTCACTCTGTGCCACTTATTTTGTGAGTGGCTCCTTTGTTGTGCCTTTTTACCTTTATTAATTTTTTTTTTACAGTGGTTATGCTATGATTTTCTGTATATGCTTTCATTCTAGCCTGTACGTAATTTTATGAAGATCGGACTCGCTATCCAAAGAGTTTGACCTTTAAAGGTTGTATTATACTGCTCGTTCTTTTCTACTATATGTATCTTTGTCTTAAGAGCACACCGTGGTGGAGAGTGCTGTGAACGGCAGTTGTATTTCTTGGGTATACACTCTCCTCTGTATTTGCTTCCTGGTCAATGAGGATGACCCTATCGTGCACTTCCTCCTCCCAGCCACGCACTAGCCCTTGTGTTTCTGGGCACACAAAACCCTCCCTTGAGGAATCCCCACCTTCAATGCCTCACTACTTAAATATTCCACCTCCTCCTCCTCATCCTCCTCCTGTCTGATCTGAGGAGGACCCGCTGGAATGCTGTCTGCGGAAAGACTGGGGCCTTGAGAGCTAGGGAAGGCCTCCTCTTCCTCCCGCTGCTCTGCCTCTAGAGCTACATCTATAATTCCCTGCAGAGTGTGCTCCAGCAGGAACACTAAAGGAATTGTGTCACTGATGCATGCACTGTCCCTGCTCACCATTCTCGTTGCCTTCTCAAATGGTGACAGTACAGTGCATGCATCCTTGATCATCAGCCACTGCAGGGGGGAAACCAAGTTGACCTGAACCTGTCCTTGTGCCATACTCACACAGGTACTCATTGATAGCCCTCTGCTGCTTGTGCAGATGCTGCAGCATTGCTAATGTCGCGTTCCACCTGGTGAGCATGTCACGGATCAGACGGTTTGTGGGAAGGTGGAATTCTCTTTGAATTTCTGCCAGGCGAACGCTTGCTGGGAATGACCATCTGAAGTGGCTGCAGACTTATCTGGCCTGGCTGAGAAGCTCTGCCAGCCCTGGGTACTTGGTTAGGAAACGCTGTACTACTAGATTTAGGACCCTTGTGTAGGGCGGAGAGAAGGTTGCTGCCATTATCACAGACGATCATTCCCAGCTGAAGCTGGCGTGGTGTTAACCATCTCTGCACCTGCCCCTGCAGAGCTTACAGAATTTCTGGCCCGGTGTGGCTCCTGTCCCCTAAACAAACCAGCTCAAGCACAGTTTGGCATCTTTTTGCTTGAGCCATTGTGTAGCCCCTGTCAGGCGTCGGTTTAACTGCCACTTCGCCAGAGACACAGAAGGAGGAAGAGGGAGAGGTGGTGGTGGAGCAGACAGACCTTATACAAGCAGCTTTCTGGAGGCGTGGTGGATAAACAAGCTCCAGCACAGAGGCCCGTCTTGGATCCCTCCCAGCTGCAATCAGAGTTACCCAGTGTGCCGTGAAGAAAATGTAACGACCCTGTTCATGCTTGCTGGACCACGTGTCTAAAGTCACATGCACCTTGCTGCTAACTTCCTTTCCCAGTGACTCGATAACATTGTCTTCCACGTGCTGGTATAGTGCTGGAATGGCCTTCCGTGAAAAGTAATGGCGTTTTGGAACCTGCCACTGTGGTACAGCACATTCAGCAAATTCACGGAAGGAAGCAGAGTCCACCATCTGGAAAGGCAGCAGCTGCAATGCGAGTAATTTTGCTAAACTGGCTTTTAGACGCTGTGCATGGGGATGGTTGGGACTATATTTTTTCTTACGCTGCAGCAGCTGGGGCAACGTAATCTGACTGTAAATCTTCAGCTGATGGGATACTGTCACATTGTGAAGGAGCTGGTACATCCATTACTGTAGCATCATCCCTGTCAGTGGAGGTTGTAGCAGGCAATGACATGGCAGTACATACAGTGGGGGTAGAGACAGATGAGGAGGAGGACCTACGCAAAGTTTTGCGCCAACGTGATTTGTGGCAGGAGGTCATATGTCGCCTCAAGCACGTGGTACCCAAGCGTCCGTGTCTTTCCCACGCTTAAGCCTCATCTGACATAGATTACAAATAGCAACGGTGGGGTCTGCTGCACATTTCTTAAAGAACTCCTAGACAGCAGAGTTCCTGCATATGTGCTTTGAGACAACAGCACTCTGCACCTGTGCAGCTCTGACATCTGATGCCTTAGACTGGCTAGTGCTACTGTTGGTCATAGAGGATGTTGTGCCTCGTGTTTGCTGTGCCTCCTCCTCCTCCCCCTCCCCCTCCTCCTCACTTGATTCCTCTGTTCGATCTGGCATGCAGATGGAGTCAATGACCTCATCATCATTGTCATCATCACCCCCTATCTCCTCGTCACTGGAGCCAACTTGGCAGTATGCTGCAGCTGCTGGGGCAACATGAGTGCCAGTTATTTGTGTGTCATCACTGGCACCCCCTTCCTCTAGGTTGATTATACTCCCTTCCTCAACCTCAGAGATTGAATCAGAGCACTGTACTTGCTGCGCATCCTCAAGCAGCATGTCACTGTCATAGTAGTCAAACAATTCAGCTACCTCCTCCGTGTGTGATAGCGAGGCTACGGCAGGAGAAGCTGTGGACATGGAGGCTGCATTAGATGCTTTGCCAGCTGAGGTGGACTGTAAAGCACTACAAGCCTAGCTGGCAGAGGACTCGGAGGATGTGGATGGCCTGGTTAGCCAATTCACCAAATCCTCTGTATGTTGCTGCTGCTTAAGACAGCCAGCACCAGTTAGAAAGGACAAGCGTGCCCCTGCAGAGGATGCACCACATCCACCACGACCAGAGGCATAGCCTCCCGATACAGGGTCTGCTTGCCCTCTTATCTGTGTCTGGGAGCGTCTGCCTGTCCTTTTTGGTCTTTCTGACATGGTGAGTGATATATAGATTAAATATATACAGAACTCTGATTCAACTCTGGTATAAAGATTACAGATTTACAGAACTCTGGTATAACTCAGTGAGACTTCCTGATAGCTAGCAGCCAGTGACAAGGCACAGATTACAATTCCCAGAAACCTCCTATAAATCAGTGTGACCCCCTGATGGCTGGGAGTGAGAGAAAACACAGATTACAAGTTTCAGAAACCTGCTATAAATCAGTGAGACCCCCTGATGGGTGGCAGCCAATGAGAACACACGGATTATAACAATTCCCAAATATTTTGTAGAAATTAGTGACCCCCAAAATACTGCGTGGTACTGGCTGTGTGACAAGACACAGATCACCTCAATTCCCAAATGTTTTGTAGAAATTTGTGACCCCCAAAATACTTGCTGGCAGTGACAAGACACAGATCACCTCAATTCCCAGATATTTGGTAGAAATGAGACCCCCCCCCCGTAGCGTGGCAGACCGGCAGTAAGAACACACAACAACTATCTCCTCTGAAATCTCCTCTCAAATGCGTGCAGAAGCGCTGCGTGGAAACCTTATATAGTGTGCTGCGGGACTTAGCTCTGTGAGCCCATGATTGGGCAAAATTTGCAAAATCAGGACTCTGAGCTGTGATTGGCATAGTGTTGAACCTGTTTTGCACCAGACCTGTGGTCAGGTGCAAGGCTGTAGCCAATTACGAGCTTCAGGCCAGTGGGAAAGTGCATTGTGGTCCATTGTGGGCGAACACGCGGAAATGTTCGTAGTTCGCGAACAAACGAACAGGCTATGTTTGATGCGAACTCCGAACCGATCGAACCGAACAGCTCATCTCTATTAGAGATGTACCAACAGCGGTGTGACAGTGGGTCAGCAAAGGGGACCCAAAGGATACAGCAGAGATGTGTCCAGTTGAGAGAGATGTGGCTGCTAAGGAGTTGCATAAAAATGATCTGGAGCCTAAGCTCACCACTCCTAAAGGCTATGCGAATGGTATAGCTGGAGACAAAGGACAAAGCCCTGTACCCAGCATATGTCATGACACTGGTGGTACTGCTCAAAAGTGTCCACAGTATGATGAGCCCATGCAGCGTAATACGGGAACCAGGACCCTACATGAGACTATTTTGAACTGTTCAGAACTGCGTGGCATAACAAGTGCTGTTTCTGTTAAGCATTTGAGGACTGAGGGAAGGTGTTTTTGTGTCTTGATGCAGGTTCCCTGCAATTAAGGGATTAAATAGCTCCTGCTTGAGGGAGAGCAGAGAGGAGAAGGATTCCTGAAGTGGACAATAAAGTCCTTCCTCGGATGCCAGTCTCTGGTCTAATCGGTGGAGAAACCAGGTAAGTTAAGGTGCATGCTTAAGGAAGAAATCACACAGACAACGAAGAAGTCTATGTAGCTTCTCTGGTCAAAGCCAATGATTCCTCTGTTTAATGATAGGTTTCGATACATGTTTTATAGTAGTTTGCTGCGTAAGTGAGTGGGAGTCAACTTAACATTTTGATTGACTTCAGCATAAAAGTGTGGACATAGCTGATGTTTGATTCTCATTTATTTAATAAATAAACTATTTCCAAAGGTCAAGATATCATGTGTCATCGGCCTAGTCAGCAGTGTTCTCTGCATCCTGGGTGATCTTGTGATGTCCTGTAACAGGATGTACACTGGGTTCTTCATCCTGCTTGTGGTCAATTGTTTTTGCAGAGACAGCAAAATTACGCAAGATACATTGTGGTTTTATCTGAAAAGACAGTTATATTAATTTCTTCTTAAAGACATAGCAAACTTAAATGGGCATTTTTCTAGGCCTTTTTCTAGACCTTTGAAAATTATGAAAGCAGATACATATTCTTGTCCACAACATTCCCACACAGGGGAAAGATTAGAATGAGAAGCACGGGTTGGTGCTACTACAGAGATGGGAGAGGAATGCTTAACCAAAGGTTGGTTTGAATGGTCTATGTTCGTTGATTTCTCGGATACTGAAATAAAAGCATGGAATATTTTACCGCTTAAAGAACTTTGTGTGTCATAATTAGCCCTAGAGGACCACGCTATAGCGCCCCCCCCCCGTGACAACCTCCAGAAAAGGAAGCCAAAGTGCACAATTGTTTAGATCTCATAAAAAAAACAGATCAACACTATTCGAGCGAGGGTGCACTCACATAGCACAGAGCCTTAGTGGTCCTGGCTCGAGGATACCTCGCCTCTGAACAAAATAAAAAGTGGCATGCTACTTCTTTCATGAAGTTTTTCACCTCAGTAAAAGAAAAGAATTGTCCAACGGCGCTTTCATGGCTTAAAGCATCCTTTCAAATTGCCTTAGACAATTTACAAAAGTGCACTCCCCATCGGTGGAGCTTATTCAGGTATTGCTGGTAGGAACAGTCCAAGAAGGTGGTTTTCTCAGCTCTTAGATGCACACTTTTGGTGTTGTTCTCAGTCCAATAATGTCACATACACCCACATTGCTGATGTAGTGGATAGAGTAACGCATTATGATGCATTAGATCATCTAATACAGAAGCCTCCGCACCATTGCAAGGAGAACGGGGATTTTCTTTAAACCTCACAAAGTCAAGAAGGTTTCAAGGTCAGAGTCTGGCCTTTCGTATTATTCATAAAACACTATCAAGTATATTCAAAGAAAGGTGAAACTCAAGAGAATTGACTGGAGAAGTGAAAATTCTAGGTCAAAATAGCCAAACCAGAAAAATTCACCCATTTATGTCACTTTCCAAATCGGCTATTTGGTCTAGATTGTTCTCTTCTCCTGCCAGTTCTCCTGATTTTCCCCTTTCTATGAATAGACCTGCTAGTAGCGAAATATAAGTGAAAAATTTCAGTTTTTATTTCACTTTTAGCTAAAATTGGGTATTGTCGCCGAAAAATGCAGTAACAGATTCACATTTCTAATATTTTTTTAACAAGAATGCCCCATAGAATAATTAGCCCCCCAAAGCTCTTCATGCTTCTGAAACAAAGTATTACAGTTTCAGATACAAGTATTTATAAAGCGCCAACAAATTCCTTAGCATATTCAATTTATTGCTGAACGCAAATGGACTGTAAGAAAATAATACAGCTGCTTTAGCGAAGAAAAAAACACCTTATTATTACTTTAAAATAAATTATGGAACTTTAAAATTTCACCCAAAAAATCCTAAAAAAAAACAAACAAAATGGCTTTTTGCTGCAAGTAAAAAAAATATACGGTTTAAGAAATATTTAATAAGAAGAGGAATATTTTTTACATTGAAACAAATGAGATTCTCCTGTTTAAACCTGGTGAACTGAACCACCGAAAATCAGGGCATTTCACCCAAAATAATCCTGTAGGTCTTCTCTTCCATCCTATTATTTAATCAAATGCTCATAAAAATCTTTGTATCAGACTATCAAGGCAAATATCCCGCCTAGACTACTGCAACAATCTCCTGACTGGCCTGCCTCTCTCTCCGCCTCTCCCCTTGCAATGCATACTAAATACACCATCCCGGTTTAGCCAACTCACCCGTCGATCAGTCTATGCTGCCCCTCTCTGTTAATCCCTACACTGGCTCCCCATCCACAGAAGAATTCAATTCAAATTACTAACCCTGACCTACAAAGCCCTCACTATTGCTGTTCCCTACTACCTGTCCTCACTAATCACTAAATATACCCAGCCCACCCCTTAAGATCCAACAATGACCTGCTCCTGGCATCCTCCATTATCACCTCTTCGAATTTATAAATATTAATCTTTATAAAGTGCCAGCATATTCCGCAGCGCTGTACAATGGGCACAGGATAGACAGGGTTACAATACATTGAAAAACATTTTGACAAACAAGTACAGGAGGAGACTAGGGCCCTATTCCGGTGGGAACTCACAATCTAGAAGGATTGAGGGTGGAAACAGGAGGAGAGGACTGCAAGGTGAGATGGACTGCAAGGTGAAAGTGATGGACTGATTGAGTCAGTGAGTCAGGTGGTCGGCTTCCCTAAATAGGAAAGTCTGAAGGGAGCGTTTGAAGGAAGAGAAACTAGGGGAAAGTCTGACCGTACAAGGGAGAGCGTTCCATAGGATAGGGGCTGCACGTGGGAAATCCTGTAGTCTGTCATGGGAAGAGGTGATGCAGGGAGAAGCTAGGCACAGGTCACTGTTTGACTGTTTGACCTTAGGGAGCAGCCTGGGGTGTATTTGGTGATCAGAACATGGTCTCCCTCTAACTCTCGTGCTGCCAATCACTCCCACAAATCCCATTCCCACCTTCTCTTTCTCACCCTCCTGCTGGTACTCTATTCAGGTGACATATCCCCTAACCCTGGCCCCACAACACATCCAATACTTCACTCTCATCCTATCTCCATCGCACATAAATCACCTCCTTGCAAGCCCAGCAACCTCATTCCCATAATCCCTCAGCGCCTGTCCTCTTTCTCCTGGCCCTCTGGAACGCTCGCTCTGTGTGCAACAAACTCACAGCAATCCATGACATCTTCCTTTCAAACTCCTTCAACCTCCTAGCTTTAACTAAAACCTGGCTAACTCCCTCTGACACGGCCTCCGTTGCTGCTCTCTCACATGGAGGTCTACACTTGAGCCATACCCCCAAACCGGGTGAGAGAAATGGTGGCGGGGTCGGAATCCTGCTCTCTCCCATCTGCACCTACCAGCATCTCCCTCCACCCCCATCCCTCTCCTTCTCCTCCTTCGAGACACACTGCATCTGCCTGTTCTCTCCTCTGGCTCTCAGGGTGGCAGTCATCTACCGCCCACCGGGACCAACCTCCCAGTTCTTTGACCACTTTGCTACCTGGCTTTCTCACTTCCTGTCTTCTAATCTTCCATGCCTAATTCTCGGGGACTTCAACATTTCCATTGATGATCCTTCCGCCCCTGCTGCCTCCAAACTTCTTTCACTCACGTCCTCCCTTGGACTCACACAATCCTCCCTCCTCCCTACCCACCGCGATGGTCACGCTATTGACCTTGTCTTTTCCAACCTCTGCTTCATTTCTGAGTTCAACTGTTGCCCTTTCCCCATCTCTGACCACCACCTTCTCTCTTTCAACATATCTGGACTTCCTAAACACCCTGCTCCCCCACCCCGCACACACACTCGCAGAAATCTACATGCTGTGGACCCCCATCAATTCTCCAACCTACTTCACCACCTCCCTCATACCTCATCCTTCACCTGCCCTGATGCTGCCACTAATCACTACAACACTACTCTTATCTCTGCTCTAGACACTCTTGCTCCTCTTCGACTCTGTAAGGCCCCACGCCGCCAGCTTCAGCCCTGGCACACCCTCCAGATGCGCTACCTGCAAAGATGCTCCCGCACTGCAGAGCGTGCCTGGAGGAAATCCCGCTCTGAAGCTGATTTTGTTCACTTCAAGTTTATTCTCCGGTCATACACCTCTGCCCTCCACTTGGCCAAACAATCCTTCTTCTCATCTCTTATATCTACGCTGTCCTCCAACCCTAAACGGCTCTGGTCCACCTTCAACACCCTCCTCTACCCACCTGCACCTCCCCCCACAGCTGCCTTCAGCGCTCAAGACCTGGCAGACTACTTCCTCAGTAAAACTCTAAATATCAGAAGCAACATCCCAACACAAGATAGTTATCTGCCACCTCCACTCCCAGAGGTCCCCTCTGCCACCCTCTGCCGCTTCCTCCCAGCCACTGAGGAGGAAGTCAATTCCTTATTGTCCTCCTCACATCTCACCACATGCCCGCTCGACCCCATTCCCTCACATCTAATTCCTCCCCTCTCCCCTCCCTCACCCCTGCTCTCACACACATCTTCAACCTATCTCTCTCCACTGGCTCCTTTCCATCCGCCTTCAAACACGCGCTAGTTACCCCTTTACTAAAGAAACCATCCCTCGATCCCAACTCTCCATCCAACTACCGCCCTGTATCCCTGCTTCCCTTCACATCAAAGCTCTTAGAAAAACTAGTCTTCAACCGCCTCTCCCTCTTCCTGTCCTCCAATTCCCTACTTGACCCCCTGCAATCTGGCTTCCGTCCCCTACACTCAACTGAAACTGCCCTCAAAGTCACCAACGACCTCCTAACTGCTAAAAAACACGGCCACTATTCTATTCTCATCCTGCTCGACCTCTCGGCTGCTTTTGACACTGTTGACCACCCCCTCCTTCTACAGACCCTCAACTCTCTGGGTCTCGGTGACACTGCACTCGCTTGGGTCGAATCCTATTTATCCAACAGGTCCTTCTGTGTGTCCTTTGCTGGAAACTCCTCCACCTCATTGCCTCTATCTGTTGGTGTACCTCAAGGCTCTGTCCTTGGTCCTCTGCTCTTTTCCATCTACACCTCCTCCCTGGGCAAAATCATCAACAGCTTTGGATTCAATTACCACCTCTACGCTGATGACACTCAGATCTACCTCTCTACCCCTGATCTCTCTCCCCCTGTCCTTTCAAAAGTCAGTGACTGTTTATCTGGCATCTCCTCCTGGATGGCCTCCCACCACCTAAATATCAACATGTCAAAGACTGAACTCCTACTTATTCCTCCCTCCAATGCCTCCCCACCTCCTGACTTCTCTATCACGGTGGAGGGTATCACCATTTCCCCATCAAACCAAGTTCGCTGTCTTGGAGTTACACTTGACTCTGCTCTTTCCTTCATCCCCCACATCAAGTCTCTTTCCTCCTCCTGCCGATACCAACTGCGTAATATTTCCAGAATTCAGCCATTTCTTACCGCTGTCACCACAAAACAACTCATACACGCCCTGGTAATCTCCCGACTCGACTATTGCAATAATCTCTTATCTGGCCTCCCTCTGTCCCGCCTCTCCCCCCTACAATCCATCCTGAACGCCTCCGCCAGGCTAATTCACCTCACCCGCCACTCTGTCTCTGCCGCTCCCCTCTGCGAGTCCCTTCACTAGCTCCCCATCCACTGCAGAATTAAGTTCAAAATCCTTATCCTTACCTACAAAACCCTAACTAACTCAGCTCCCCACTACCTGTCCTCACTAATCACCAAATACACCCCGGCCCGCTCCCTAAGGTCAAACAGTGACCTGCGACTAGCTTCTCCCCGCATCACCTCTTCCCATGATAGACTGCAGGATTTCTCACGCGCAGCCCCCACTCTCTGGAACGCTCTCCCTCGTACTGTCAGACTTCCCCCTAACTTCTCTTCCTTCAAACGCTCCCTTAAAACGTTCCTATTTAGGGAAGCCTACCACCCAACTCACTGACGCATCCATCAATCACTCTCACCTTACAGTCCTCTCCTCCTGTTTCCAACCCCAACCCTCCCAGATTGTGAGTTCCTACGGGAATAGGGCCCTCATCTCCTGTACTGTTTGTCAAATGTTGTTCAATGTATTGTAACCCTGTCTATACTGTGCTTATTGTACAGCGCTGCGGAATATGCTGGCGCTTTATAAATAAAGAATAATAATAATAATAAATAATAATTAGAGAGGACAGGTAATGGGGAGCAGAGTTAGTGAGAGCTTTGTAGGTCAGGGTAAGGATTTAGAATTAAATTTTGCGGTGGATGGGGAGCCAGTGAAGGGAGCAGCAGAGACCGAGTGGCGGGTGAGGTGAATGAGCCAGGCAGAGGCATTCAGAATGGATTGTAGGGGGGAGATGTAGGAGAGAAGGGAGCCAGGTAAAAGATTATTACAATAGTCAAGTAGGGAGATTACAAGGGAGTGGATGAGTTGCTTTGTGGTGTCAGCAGTAAGAAATGGCTGAATTCTGGAAATATTAGGTAGTTTGTAGTGGCAGGAGGAGGAAAGAGATTGGCTGTGGGGGATGAAGGAAAGAGCAGAACAAGTGTAACTCCGACACAGCTAACCTGGTTTGATGGGGAGATAGTGATAACATCAACCATGCTAGAAAATAAAGATGTGCACGGCTGAAAAATTAGTTTAGTTTCTTTTCGTTTTAAAAAAATTTTGTTTTTGGAATTTCGTTGCTAATTTTGTATAGTTTCATTTTGGATCGATTCGAAAATCATATTGATTCGAACTGATATATCAAATTATCAATTTGATAGTTTATATATCAATTCGATAGCTGATATCAATTCAAATTTCAGATCACTAAATAAAACCCCAATTAATCTAATTTTACTGTTAAAAGAAAAGCTAGGGTTAAATATTAAGCTGTGTCACAGAATTACAGGGTTATTCAGAGAAAGGTGAAAACCAGGAGAATCGCAGGAGAAGAGAACAATCTAGACCAAATAGACGATTTGGAAAGTAAGACAAAAGGGAGAATTTTTCTGGTTTGGCTATTTTGACTTACAGGGTTATTCAGAGAGCGTGAAAAGCAGGAGAATGACTGGAGAATGAAAAATTCTAGGTTAAAATAGCCAAAACAGAAAAATTCTCCCTTTCATCTCCCTTTCCAAATCGGCTATTTTGACCTAGAATTTTTCATTCTCCAGTCATTCTCCTGCTTTTCACGCTCTCTGAATAACCCTGATAGAATTTTCAAGTCTCCTGCCATTTCTCCTGAGTTTCACCTTTAATGAAAAGACCTGTAAGTCTCTTAGCAACGTGTCTACCTAAATCCAGCAATTGATAAAAGATGCTGTTGTCGATTACATATTTTAGTTGTTTATTTCTTTAAAACTAACACTTTATGGTCTAGAAAATATTAAAATCCATATAAACACATTAAAAAGTTAAAAGAAGTAGTCCAAGTTATTATTAAATTCAACTACTGGAAGACTGATTTACTACATTGTAGCATGCATTGATTATGTATAGACTGCTAACTTTATTGCAGTCAAAATCAGAAGAAGTATTACTGTGTACACAAACATTATAAACAAAGCTGAATTTTGGATGGAATACTAATCTAAATAATGTGCTAACAAATAAAGATTTTCAATAAAATGTAAAATTCATCTTTTTAATAAACATTTTTGGTAGACACATGTTCAATTTTAAAACACAGACAACTGAGAAATCATTAAATAACTACTACATTCACAGATGGCAAGATTTTATTTTTCAAACTATTTCACGATGTTTAATCTGGTTTCAAACAGGTGTTCGTTTGACTTGAAAATAAACCATTTTTTGAGATTATATTATTCTTTAACCCAGCTCAAGCAACAAAGTTCACATATCTCAAACAAATATATATATACAATCATTTTCTTTTGCTGATTACAAACATGACAACATTACTGAATATTAGCCCCCAAAAAGAGATGTAAAGTCTTAATTTGACAGAGCCATTTGTGTTAAAGATTGGGACTGTCATACCTAATGGCTCATTTACTAACACTACCTCAAATTGCTATTCCAGCCTAGCAGGGAATCTTGCATCTCTTGAGTATAGGAAACTTTTATTTGCTGGCAGTTGAAAAATAACAAGCGATTCCAAAGTCACTCATTCTTGTCTCAAGTTGGTATTTTAAAAAAATACAAGTCTTAGATTCTGGAGTTAAAGGAACACTATAAAAAAAAAATCCCCTCCAGTCTATCAACATTCAGCTCAGCATTCTATCAGTGCTTCTGAAATGTGGAAGTCTCTGCAGCTTCTTACACAAATTGAGTTTTCAACTTTTGTACGCACGCTATGCAAATTACGTATTTTACTAAATGTGCTTACTTTTGAATGCAAGTTACATAGTCCCTTTGGATTGGCACTGTATGTACACATGCAGCAATATACCTCAGCTGCCATCTCCCAGAGGGCTCACTGCTGCAAGCGTTTGGAGACAGGATGATGTCAGCACTAGGGATGAGCTGTTCGGTTCGATCTGTTCGGAGATCGCATCGAACATCGGCCGTTCGGCCGTTCGCCGAACTCCGAACATTTCCACGTGTTGGGATCAAGTTCGCCCACATTGCACCACAATGGACGACAATGCACTTTTCCACTGGCCTGAAGCTTGTAATTGGCTACAGCCTTGCACCTGACCACAGGTCAGGTGCAAGACTATGCCAATCACGGTTCAGAGTCCTGATTGGGTAAATTTTGCCCAATCATGGGCTCAAAGAGCTAAGTCCCGCAGCACACTACTGTATATAAGGCTTCACGCAGCCCCAGCCTGTGGTTTTTGAGAGGAGATTTTCTGTTAGTGTGTCCTCTCACTGCCAGCAGCTATTGGGGGATCACACTTCTACAAGATATCTGGGAATTGTTGTAATCTGTGTGTTCTCACTGCCAGCAGCTATTGGGGGGGTCTCACTTCTAGCAGATATCTGGGAATTGTAATCGGTGTCTTGTCACTGCCACCCATCAGGGGGTCTCACTGATTTGTAGGAGGTAGGGATGAGCCGAACACCCGTGTTCAAAGGTTCGAGTTCGAACACGAACCAAACTTAATGCAAGTCAATGGGACTCGAAAGTTAGAATTTTAGATTGCCGTCCAAGAGGACATATATGCAAGATATTTGCCATAAAAGGTGTATGGGGGTCTGCGTAGTGCCCTGGGGTACAGGAAACAAGGACAAAAAGTTTAAAAAAAGTTTTTAAAGGAACAGTGAGTTTTCCATGAAATAAGGGTTAAAAATAAAAACGAAAAATTCCTTCAAGTATCGTGCCTAGGAGGTCCCCATAACCTGCCCGTGAAGTGGTGGATTTGTAGGATATATAGAAACATTTAAAAACAAAAAAATGACATTTCAAAAGATGGTAAACGGTTTTCCTTTAATCTATTCATAAACAACTGCTTGGGTCGGCAGTCTGTATGAAAAGAGGAGACATTTTAGGACACGCAGAACAAGTTTAGTGATTTTTTGGCTAAATAATGGTGAAAGTTATGCAGACTTTGGATGAAAGTAACAATAGATGCTTTAAAATTGGGCCTTTTGTGTCGGCAACAGTGCCGTCACACCGTAACCGCTCTGTGGTATTGTGCAAGAGGGCAGGGTTGGACCCTGCGGTCCAATATTAAAATTATATGAATCTGGTAATATAGGCGTCAGTGGCAGTGCACCCAAATATTGTGCCTTTTTTAATGCAGCAAGTGCCTTCACACCGTAACCCCTTTGTGGTATTGTGGAAGAGTGCAGTGGTGGAGGTTTAGTGAATGTAGAAGAGATCCCCGATCTATTCAGTTACGTCAGCATCAGGGGATTGATAACTGCTGATCCAGGACTGATTCATTTTTATAAATAACAGCCAGTCTACAGAGTCGTGGACAGACACACTCTTGTCTGTGACAAAACCTCCAGCGGCACTGAACGTCCTTTCAGAAAGCACGCTGGATGAAGGGCAACCTAGCAGCTGCATAGCATATTGGTTAAGTTCTGGCCAGTGATCCAATCTCAACACCCAGTAAGCCAGTGGATCATCTGCTGGAAACGTATCCAGGTCTGCCCTTGCCCCTAGGTAGTCCTGCACCATATGGTGAAGATGCTGGCAATGGGTGCCTACATTTGACGTCCCTGAGCGTCGTGGACTAGAAAAATTGTAAAAGGCATCAGTCAAGCGTCCCCTTTCACCGCTCTTCCTCTGATCAACCGCAGCCTCAGAAGCACCTGTGTTATCACTTGGTAACCTACCAGTGCCTGGAAAGGTGTTACACAAGTGTTGCTTTAGAGCGCCCAAGTTTTTTCATCCGGTCCTCCCTCTGTGAGGGCAGGATGAGCTCTGCAACTTTACCCTTGTATTGTGGATCAAGAAGGCTTGCCAACCAGTAATGATCCCTCTCCTTGATAGCAGGAATCCTGGGGTCTTTTAACAGGCATTGCAGGATAAGGGAGCCCATGCAGCGTAGGTCGGAGGTGGCATTAGCTTCCGAGTCTTCCTGGTCAATGAGGATGACCCCATCGTGCACTTCCTCCTCCAAGCCGTGTACTAGTCCTTGTGTTTCTGGGCACACAAAACCCTTGCTTGAGGAATCCCCACCTTCAATGTCCCCACTACTTAAATATTCCACCTCAAACTCCTCCTGTCTGATCTGAGGACCCAAAGGAATGCTGTCTGTGTAAAGACTGGGGCCTTGAGAGCTAGGGAAGGCCTCCTCTTCCTTCTGCTGCTCTGCCTCTAGTGCCACATCTATAATTCCCCGCAGAATGCGCTCCAGCAGGAAAACTAAAGGAATTGTGTCACTGATGCATGCACTGTCCCTGCTCACCATCCTCATTGCCTCCTCAAATGGTGACAGTACAGTGCATGCATCCTTGATCATCAGCCACTGCGGGGGGGGGAACCAAGTTGACCTGAACCTGTCCTTGTAACATACTCACACAGGTACTCGTTGATGGCCCTCTGCTGCTTGTGCAGATGCTGCAGCATTGCTAATGTCGAGTTTCACCTAGTGGGCATGTCACAGATCAGACGGTTTGTGGGAAGGTGGAAATCTCTTTGAATTTCTGCCAGGCGAACACTTGCTGGGAATGACCGTCTGAAGTGGCTGCAGACTTTTCTGGCCTGGCTGAGAAGCTCTGCCAGCCCTGGGTACCTGGTTAGGAAATGCTGTACCACCAGATTTAGGACGTGTGCTAGGCATGGTACATGCGTCAACTTACCCTGGCGTAGGGCGGAGAGAAGGTTGCTGCCATTATCACAGATGACCATTCCCAGCTCAAGCTGGCGTGGTGTTAACCATCTCTGCACCTGCCCCTGCAGAGCTGACAGAATTTCTGGCCCAGTGTGGCTCCTGTCCCCTAAACAAAGTTAGCACAGTATGACATCTTTTTGCTTGAGCCATTGCATAGCCCCTGTCATGCGTCAGTTTAACTGCCACTTCGCCAGAGACAGAGAAGGAGGAGGAGGAGGAGGAGGAAGAGGGCGAGGTGGTGGTGGAGCAGACAGACCTCATACAAGCAGCTTTCTGGAGGTGTGGTGGATGAACAAGCTCCAGCACAGAGCCCCGTCTTGGATCCCTCCCAGCTGCAAGCAGAGTTAGCCAGTGTGCCGTGAAGGAAATGTAACAACCCTGTTCATGCTTGCTGGACCACGTGTCTAAAGTCACGTGCATCTTGCTGCTGACTGCCTTTCCCAATGACTCCATAACATTGTCTCCCACGTGCTGGTATAGTGCTGGAATGGCCTTCTGTGAAAAGAAATGGCATTTTGGAACCTGCCACTGTGGTACAGCACATTCAGCAAATTCACGGAAGCAGAGTCCACCAGCTGGAAAGGCAGCAGCTGCAATGCGAGTAATTTTTCTAAACTGGCATTTAGACATTGTGCTTGGGGATGGTTGGGACTATATTTTTTCTTATGCTGCAGCAGCTGGGGCAATGTAATCTGACTGTGTAAATCTTCAGTTGATGGGATGCTGTCCCATTGTGAGGAAGGACCTCGTACATCCATTACTGTAGCATTATCCCTGGCAGTGGAGGTTGGAGTCAATGACATGGCAGGACATATAGTGGGGGTAGAGACAGGTGAGGAGGACCTACGCAAAGTGTTGCGCCAACGGGATGCGTGGCAGGTGGTCATATGTCGCCTCAAGCACGTGGTACCCAAGTGTCTGGTGTCTTTCCCACGCTTGATCCTCATCTGACACAGATTACAAATAGCAACGGTGCAGTCTGCTGCACATTTCTTAAAGAACTCCCAGACAGCAGAGTTCCTGGATGTGTGCTTTGAGACAACAGCGCTCTGTACCTGAGCAGCTCTGACATCTGATGCCTTGGACTGGCTATGGTTGGTCATAGAGGACATTGTGCCTCGTGTTTGTT
Source organism: Leptobrachium leishanense (assembly GCA_009667805.1). Taxonomy (NCBI): domain Eukaryota; kingdom Metazoa; phylum Chordata; class Amphibia; order Anura; family Megophryidae; genus Leptobrachium; species Leptobrachium leishanense. Next base: position 90,470,906 of record CM019069.1, on the reverse strand, counting down.
GTTCCTCCTCCTCCACCTCCTCACTTGACTCCTCTGTTCGATCTGGCACCCAGGTGGAGTCAGTGACCTCATCATCATCAATGTCATCTTCACCCCCTATCTCCTCGTCACTGGAGCCAACTTGGCAGTATGCTGCAGCTGCTGGGGCAACATGAGTGCCAGTTATTTGTGTGTCACTGGCACCCCCTTCCTCTAGGTTGATTATACTCCCTTCCTCAACCTCAGAGATTGAATCAGAGCACTGTGGTTGCTGCGCATCCTCAAGCAGCATGTCACTGTCATTGTAGTCAAACAATTCAGCTGACTCCTCCGTGTGTGATAGTGAGGCTACGGCAGGAGTAGCTGTGGACATGGAGGCTGCATTAGATGCTTTGGCAGCTGAGGTGGACTGTAAACCACTACAAGCCTGGCTGGCAGGGGACTGGGAGGATGAGGATGGCCTGGTTAGTCATTCCTGCAAATCCTCTGTATGTTGCTGCTGCTTAAGACGGCCAGCACCAGTTAGAAAGGACAAGCGTGCCCCTGCAGAGGATGCACCACGTCTACGACGACCAGAGGCACAGCCTCCCGACACAGAGGCTGTTTGCCCTCTTATCTGTGTCTGGGAGAGTCTGCCTGTCCTTTTTGGTCTTTCTGACATGGTGAGTGATATATAGATTAAATATATACAGAACTCTGATTCAACTGTGTTATCTAGATTAAAGATTTCTAGAACTCTGGTATATCTCAGTGAGACACCCTGATAGCTGGCAGCCAGTGACAAGACACAGATTAAAATTCACAGAAACCTCCTATAAATCTGAGACCCCCTGATGGGTGGCAGTGACAAGACACAAATTACAATTACCAAGAATCTCCTATAAATCAGTGAGCGCCCCTGATGGGTGGCAGTGTGACAAGACATGGATTACAATTCCCAGAAATTTTATGGAAGTATGTGACACCTTTGATAGCTGACTGTCAGTGACTGAGTGTCACAGTCAGCCACAATGGCGGTACCCCGCATGCGCCAAGTAGGGCCCAGGTATGAGTAAAAGCCGCTATATGCAGAGATGCGTGACACAATGATCTAGGATACGTGAATAAACCACAGGAGACACTGGGGACCTCTGCACGGCTATACCGAAGGAGCCCTATACTGATAGAGTGGCCAAATCTGCACTAATAGAAAAAGGTTACCTAGTAGCCATGCAGAGTCCCAGGGTATACACTGAATACCTGAAGGAATATATACTCCACAACCTGCAGGGAAGGACTTCAGTGACAAAGTCGTGGTCAGCAGGGACACACAACAAAACAATAAATCAACATGCAAAGTACAGCTAGGGATGTCCAGAAGAGTCGTCAGTAAATAAGCCAGGAGTCAAAACCAAATTGTTTACCTTGAGCCAAAGCCGGGATACAGCACCAGAGAACATCCGTCAGCCAGGCCAGAGGGTCAATACCAGGAAATCAATCAGAACATGAAACTCAGAAAAATGGAGAAACACTGAAACTGAAATAGAACTAGGACAGAATAACAGGGAGCTCTCAGGAACAAAACAGTAGCTGAAGTGAACCAGATGCAAGAGCATGGTGATATGGGCCCATGGCTTAATATAGGGGAGTAATCAGCCCATATCACCAGCAGAAGCTCAACGAGCAATAGAACTTCGACAACTTGACCCCTGAGCTGCATTCCAGGGAAAAGCAACATAGAAACACATAGGAACCAAGACATGAGGAATACAGAGGGCAGGGAGACAGGGTTGGAATGTGGGAATGTGACACTGAGAAGATACAGATTACAATTCCCAGAAATGTTATGTAAGTATGTGACACCCCCTGATAGCTGACTGTTAGTGACTGAGAAGACATGGATTACAATTCCCAGAAATTTTATGGAAGTATGTGACACCCCCTGATAGCTGACTGTCAGTGACTGAGAAGACACGGATTACAATTCCCAGAAATTTTATGGAAGTATGTGACACCACTGATAGCTGACTGTCAGTGACTGAGAAGACTCGGATTACAATTCACAGAAATGTTATGGAATTATGTGACACCCCCTGATAGCTGACTGTCAGTGACTGAGGAGACACACTTTCCACCACCAATTCCCATATATCTGCAACAAGTGAGCCCCCCAAATTGCTGCTGTCACTGACTGAGAAGACACACTTTCCACTACCAATTCCCAGATATCTGCAACAAGTGAGCCCCCCGAATTGCTGCTGTCACTGACTGTGAAGACACACTTTCCACCACCAATTCCCAGATATCTGCAACAAGTGAGACCCCTCCCAATAGTTCTCACTGGCAGTGAGAAGACACACTGACAGAACAATCTCCTCTCACTCCTGCAGAAAAACACGTGCTGGCTGGGCTGGGTTCAAGCCTTATATAGTGTGCTGCGGGACTTAGCTCTGTGAGCCCATGATTGGGCAAAATTTGCCCAATCAGGACTCTGAGCCGTGATTGGCATAGTCTTGCACATGTCTTGCACCTAAACTGTGGTCAGGTGCAGGCTGTAGCCAATTACAAGCTTTAGGCCAGTGGAAAAGTGCATTGTGGTCCATTGTGGTGCATTGTGGGCGAACACGCGGAAATGTTCGTAGTTCGCGAACATCCGAACTGGCGATGTTCGAATCGAACTCCGAACACATCGAACCGGACAGCTCATCCCTAATAGGAGGTTCCTGGGAAATGTAATCTGTCTTGTCACTGCCACCCATCAGGGGGTCTCACTGATTTATAGGAGGTTCTTGGGAATTGTAATTTGTGTCTTGTCACTGCCACCCATCAGGGGGTCTCACAGATTTATAGCAGATATCTGGGAATTATAACATGTCTTGTCACTGCCACCCATCGGGGGTCTCACTGATTTATAGGTGGTTTCTGGGAATTTAAATCTATGTCATCTCACTGAGTTATACCAGAGTTCTGGAAATCTTTAATCTAGATAACACAGTTGAATCAGAGTTCTGCATATCTCCAATTTTTATAACAGAGTTGAATCAGAGTTCTGTATATCTTTAATCTATATATCACTCACCTTGTCAGAAAGACCAAAACGGACAGGCAGACGCTCCCAGACACAAATAAGAGATCAAGCAGCCTCTGTGTCAGGAGGCTGTGCCTCTGGTCGTCATGGACGTGGTGCATCCTCTGCAGGGGCACGCTTGTCCTTTCTAACTGGTGCTGGCCGTCTTAAGCAGCAGCAACATACAGACAGGGCCGGTGCAAGGATTTTTGACTACACAGGCGAAGGTGCATTTTACGGCCCCCCCACTCCATCTGTGACAGTCAAAATCTCTTCATAGAGATGTATAATATCAATACAAATCTAGGGAACCTATAGATACCAAAAGTTGGTCTTGCAAGGAAAACCACTAGCAATGTTGATAGGGACACACCCTAAACCACACGTTACAGTTACAACATTAATAAAGCGCCAACAAGTTCCGTAGCGCTGTACAATGGACAGATTACTGTGAGTGTTATTGTTGTGGAGCTCTGTGATACAGTAATGTGCGGTGTGTATGAGCGTATCACAGAGCTCCACAACAATAACACTCACGCTCATACACAACCCACATCACTGTGAGTTTTATTGCTGTGGAGCGCTGATACGCTCATACACACTGCACATTACTGTGCGTTTTATAGCTGTGGAGCTCTGTGATACGCTCATACACACTGCACATTACTGTCAGTTTTATTGCTGTGGAGCTCTGTGATACGCTCATACACACTGCACATTACTGTCAGTTTTATTGTTGTGGATCTCTGTGATACACTCAAACACACCGCACATTGCTGTCAGTGTTATTGTTGTGGAGCTCGGTGATACAGTAATGTGCAGTGTGTTTCAGTGTATCACAGAGCTACACAACAATAAAACTGACAGCAATGTGCAGGCCCGTCTTTAATATTGATTGGACCCTGGGCAAGCATTTTCTTGGACCCCCCCCCAAAATCCCGCCCACCACATAATTTTTCTCTCCACCATACTGCTCTCCATTCACAAAGCACAAAATTATTGGTGCTTTGCAATAAGGTTTGCTTTGGTGATTCCATATTGCTAATCCTACGGTGACCCATACGCAGCACATTACTGTGAGTTTTATTGCTGTGGTGAAATTCTGCAATACACACACACACACTATAACTGTGATTAAGTCTTATTCCTGTGCAGCTCTGTGATACACGTCACGTGCAGGGTCAGCATCCTTGGCTCTTCAGATGTTTTGGGACAACATTTCCCATGAGACACACCCAATCTAATGAGTAGCTGAGCATCATGGGAGATGAAGTTCTAAAACATCTGTAGAGCCAAGGTTGCTGACCCCTGTAACAGTTCAGAGGAGAGTGCTGTGTTTTTTTCATTATAAACTTTTTATGCTAGTTACTATAATTAGTTGTTATCGATTTTCCTGCTCTTTATCGTGAATATTCCCCTCTTAGATTGTAACCTCACAGAAGTGGGCTTCTATGTTCCTGTCATTCTCCATATAATCACATTTTGTTGTGTCTGTCACTGGGCAGCGCTGCACTGGAGGAGGTACTGAGGACCAGGATTGGCTGGGATGCGTCAGCCGCTTGCTGCTTCCTCTCATAGACTAGCAGCAGCCACATAAAGGGGCATAAGGAGTGATTTTCCACTAAGCATTTGCAATAAATGTGTTGATTATGTGATCAGTTTGTTTAAGGTTGTCCAAAACACAAAGCACGCAGACGTTTCAGTATCAGTTAGGGATGTGCACCGATTTTTTTTTCGATTCGATTCGATTTTTCGAATTTTTAAACTTTTCGATTCGGCTCGTTTCGACTGCTTTCCGTTTCGATTCGGTTCGGTTCGATTCGTTTTTCGGGTACATTTATTTTTCGGAATATCGACCATTTTTCGTATTTTCGGGTCACTTTACTAGGTTTCTGTATCGACTTTTCGTTATTTCGGAAAATTTTCGTTTTTCGGAATTGTACATGGTTTTCGGCATATCGCCAATTTTTCGTATTTCGGAACTTTTCGTATTTCGGAACTTTTCGTTTTTCGGAATTGTACATGGTTTTCGGTATATCGACAATTTTTCGTTTTTCGGAACTTTTCGTTTTTTCGGAACGTCTGTTCTCGTTTCAAAGCTGTCTAACTCTATTCGTTTTGATGAAAACTACTATGGTTTACTTTTTTAATACTACTTTATATATTTTTTATAATAAATTTTTGGTTTGTTTTTCGGATCCGATAATTCATTCTGTCGATACGATAATTCTGGCGATTCTATCGTGTTTTTTTAATTAACCCTTTCGCTGCTTGAGGCTTTTCCCGTCCCTGTGCTGAGCTAATTTTTACCGGTTTTGCTCGTCATGTTTAAACGTGTTTTGAAGGCTTATTTTAGTATATGACCCAGACATATTATATATCGTTCTTTCCGTCAGACTCGGCAGATTCATAATATGTCATTATTATATGTATACGTCATGACCTGTCTGTATATTATAACAAAAAATGCAATAAAATATGATTTTTCAATAATTTACAATGTGTAAAGTGTTTTTTTTTTCACATTTTAACATGCGAGCAATTGCGGTTATATTTTGTATGGGGTGCGCTTGTTAAAAAAATTAGAGATGGGGTCTCGTTACATTTTTTTTTGGGGGAAATTACACGATTTTTAACAAATGCACCGCATACAAAAATCGTTAGTGCAGCATCATTGTTCACATTATAATTGAAATGGGAACAATATTGCTGCATTAACGAACCAAAAAAAATAAAAAATAAATGTTATTTAATTTTTTTAATTTTTTTAATAATATTTTTATTTTTAATTTTTTTAAAAAAACTTTTTTCACTGTAGTGTTGGTATCGTTGGAACCAAACTTTAACCCCTAGCTGCCACGGATCGGGAGATAGGGGGTTCATTGGAACCCCTATCTCCACCATTGGTGGCAACTAGGGATTAACTCCAGGACTGGCGTCATCGTGCTATGCACGATGACGCCAGTCCTCAGGGGGAGTTCCCGGAAGCTTGGCCGACATCCGACATCCTCCTGGATATGCCCCAGCTCCTCATGGATATGCCCCAGCTCCTCGTGGACATGCCCCAGCTCCTCGTGGATATTGCCCCAGCACCTCATGGATATGCCCCAGCACCTCGTGGACATGCCCCAGCTCCTCGTGGACATGCCCCAGCTCCTCGTGGATATTGCCCAGCACTCGGGATTGCCCCAGCTCCTCGTGGACATGCCCCAGCACCTCGTGGACATGCCCCAGCTCCTCGGGGACATGCCCCAGCTCCTCGTGGATATTGCCCCAGCACCTCGTGGATATGCCCCAGCTCCTCGTGGACATGCCCCAGCACCTCGTGGACATGCCCCAGCTCCTCGTGGATTGCCCCAGCACCTCATGGATATGCCCAGCTTCGTGGACATGCCAGCCCCTCCTCGTGGACATGCCCCAGCTCCTCGTGGATATTGCCCCAGCACCTCGTTAGTGCAGCATCATTGTTCACATTATATTGAAATGGGAACAATATTGCTGCATTAACGAACCAAAAAAAAGAAAAAAAAATGTTTATTTAATTTTTATAATTTTTTTTTAAAATATATTTTTATTTTTAATTTTTTAAAAAAAACTTTTTTCACTGTAGTGTTTGGTATCGTTGGAACGGCCATGCTCTGGCCGATCCAACCATACCAAACTTTAACCCCTAGCTGCCACGGATCGGGAGATAGGGAGTTCATTGGAACTCCCTATCTCCACCGTTGGTGGCAGTTAGGGGTTAACTCTAGGACTGGCGTCATCGTGCTACGCACGATGACGCCAGTCCTCAGGGGGAGTTCCCGGAAGCTTGGCCGACATCCAAGATGTCGGCCAGCTCCGGAAAGGATCACGAACCGGCGCTTTTCAGCGCCGATTCGCGATCCAGCTCCCCAGGGGTTAATGCCAGGCACCATTTGGAAGGGCAGGCTGTGCCCTTCCAATTGGTGCCTGGGTTAACCCCCGCAACGCCGCCGATCGGGAAGGGAGAGAGGTCGCGATGACACCTAATTTCACCGGCGGCGGTTCCGGATGCTGGGCTGACATCGAGGATGTCAGCCCGCACCGGGGGGGCCAGCGATCGGCCGGAACCCGGCCGAACGCTGACCCCAAAGGGAGGATGCGCTCAGCGCGTCCTCCGCATACCAGCAGCCATGCGGAGGACGCGCTGAGCGTGTCCTCCGCATCGACGTGTTTAACAGTGTGGAAACCAAGCAATACATAATTAACTTATTAACGTAAAGCAACGCACACAAACAGGAAAATATAGAAAAAATAGAAAATTTATTTACAAAATGGGGAAGGGAAGGGAACATGCCAAGGATGGCAAACTGCCCAACAGGGGCACAAACAACACAAACAAACATACATTTTAGTATTACTGGCATTTGAGGAGATGTTGGAGCTGGTCCGCATCTTTGATTACAAAGATTATGACTGCAGTAAGGGCCTTACGGCAGGAAGAATAATTTTAGGAAGGATCGTATCATTGACAAGCTACGCGCACCACCATCCTGGAGGTGTTTGGGAAAGACGGGACGAAGGACCAGATCAGAAAACGCTGGTCCGACCTCAAAGCAGGCGAGCAGGAGCAGCTGAGGCACATCCGTATTGACTCTTACTGCCGCTCCAGGATGTCCGCGGTGTTAGTAAGGTGTTCCCGGAGTTCCTGCAGCAGTTCATGGATGGAATCCAGTGTCCTGACTGCCAGGCGAAGCTCGCCAATCGCCTCCTGATTGCTCGGTCTGGCTTCTTCGATATATCCAATAAATGAAAGAAGGAAAATACAGTAAGTAAAGCAGGTTTCTATTTTTGACTGAAAGTCTTGAAAAAATATAACAGTAGTATATACCAGAGCTGGCGGCCTCCTCCTGCTCCTCCTCCGACTCCTCCTCCCCCACCACCACCGTCTGTATATCCAGTGCTATATGTAAGAAATTAAAGAAATAAAAAATACAGTAAACAAAAAATGTTTCTGTTTTTGACCAAAAGTCGTTGCTAAATAAAACAGTATATACCAGCGCTGGTGGACGCCCGTGGCTCCTCCTCCTCCTCCGCTGGGGCACTGGTCCCTGCCCGGGCAGATTCGGCGTCCTGTGCCCTCTTCCTGTCTTCTGCCAAATCCAAAAAATATAACACGTAAATAATGCAGACTGGAAAAAATGGTATATCTATACAATATATTGCCGAAAGTATTGCGAGACCCCTCCACTACCCCACTACCAGCTTAACCCCCCACTACTCCCATCTCATAGGTCTAAAGTCACAAAATATTTATTTATTTCCTCTGCACAGACATATATTACCGTTCATCTGGTACCGATGATGAAGTTTGTTGCTATTGATCATATCCCGTTTCCTCGAAGAGGGGGTGACTGGAGTAATCTACTCTTGAGAAAAGAGGCATATTGGATACAGGAACTCAATACTGTGTCCCCCTATGGACTTAACGAGAGACTCAGCCTCCAACCATTTCTCCGATGACCTTTTGTGTTTATTTATGTTGGACTATTGATTATATCTGCACTAACCCCTTTTCTTCCACAGGACTTTGCTAGACAGTGGGTCTGGAATACTGTGCATCTATGTCCATATATTAATTAATATATTTTGGCTTGTTCCTCTTTAGTGTATGGACTTTTGGTCTCACCCACATAGTCACAGATTTGGTGATTGCATTTGTGTTTCTGTACGGATGTGTCTGACCTTTGCGTCAGTATTTGCGTCAGTACTTGGGGTATGTGTGCTCTAGTCCGTTATGGTCTATGTGCCCACTTTTCAATTTTTCAATTTTTCATTACTGGATCGTAGCCCACCGTTCTAGTTTCTTGTTGTTAGCGGCGTTTGGTCGCCTTGATGAGTTGTTCCAACTGCGGACATTATGTTGCTGTTTGCTGTTTGCTGTGTCTTTACGCTTCTGCTAATTGTTTTTTTGCCTCTGATTATTGGCTCCCGTTAAGCATGCTATTGTTTTTAAATTTTGCTTTTTATCCTTTTCTCCCTCTGGTTTTACAGAGCACTTCCTTCCTTTTTTCTTCACCCCCCTGGCTCATTCTCTGTTGGTGCCATCGAATCCGGTTGATATGGAGTTTGAGGGCTTCTGAGATCAGTTACCGTTTATTAATATAACTGTAGCATACTAGTGATGTGTGACTATTGTAGTTGGGGCGCGTCCCCATGGTTCCCATGGTTACCGTTTGGTTACGAGGCGCCTGCACGTCATTCTTCTGTGCTGACCTAATCTATACCTTGGGTCCCACAGAGCTAATTATGTTGACTCTTTTTCAATTGATCACTCGCCTATATGTGCTTATGTTCTGCACCTTACTCCCTTTCTTTTCCTGCTTCCTATTTACCCTCTCTCCGATCGCTCTTTAATTATTAAAGCATAGCTTTCCACGCTGATGAGATTTGGTGTTGATCCTTACAGCGTTAGAGCGTTGCTGCAGCTGGGTTTTGGTCACGGGTTAGACGCCGTTACCTTGACGACGTCATGATTGATCCGGTGTTCATTTCGGCACTAAGAGGGCGGAGCACTCACCAGGGTGTTTTAGGTTTAGTATTTCTATTTAAATGTCGTTTTGTCTTGTACTTGTCATTGCCTGATGAAGGTCCGCGGATAGCGGACCGAAACGTCGCCTTTTTTACTTCAATAAATTTATTTTGTGGATTAAGACCGAGAGTGCCGTCCCTCATTCACCACTTCATATTACCGTTCATTTATATATTTTTTTTCAGAAGTAAACATTACGTTTATTCAATAAAAACTATTATTTGTGTTGTGTGCGTACAAAGCGCATTGTGCGACTGCTTTTAGTTATTTTATAGAAGGCCTCAGCCTCAGATTCACTTTCAGTTTCTGCGAATAATAAAACTGGATATTGCAGAAACAACAACAGAAATCCACCATTTTGTTTTGAAATTTGCATCTAAAGCATTCAATGACACTGCTGCAGCAGCTGCTGAGGATGTATTGAACGCAGCTCTGTTTGGATGCACTTTCAGAAGAACTACATGTCCCATCCTATCACTTAGCAGAGACGCAGAGATTTTTATTGATGCGCAGGTGGGAGTCAATATTGGGCAAGCTGCGGGTCATCTCGTATGCATCACTCAGTCACAACCCCCCCCCAGCACACTACAGACTATACACACAGTGCCAAAAGAAATCCAGCATTGTAATTTCATCTACATACATCAAATATCACAATTTTCACGAATACGTAAAATCACAAAAAGGAAGAGCTATGGCAAAACTGCATGTATGACAAGTTGTGAAAACGCAAAGCTATACACAATCACATTGCATGAAAAAAGGACTAGATAAATCAGCGTATTTCTGCGCACATTAGCACATGCAAGCACATTATTATTATTATACAGGATTTATATAGCGCCGCCAACAGTTTGCGCAGCGCTTTACAATATAACATGACACTTACGTTTCGCTATGACGCGGCGGATGCGTCTCAACTGCTCCTCCTCGCATACTTTTAAATCAGACCAGCGTTTCCGTAGCTGGTCTTTTGTCCGGTCCTTCCCAAACTTCTCCAAAATGGTGGCGCGTAGCTTGTCCAGGATACGATCCTTCCTGGCGTTATTCTTGCTGCGGTAAGGTCCCTTCTGGCAATCGTAATCTTTGGTATCAAAGATGCGGACCAGCTCCAACATCTCCTCAAACGCCATATTTTGGGCGCGTTTTTTCCTGGGTGCAGGCACTGCAGGTGGAACTTCTTCATCAACAGATGACGAGGAGGTCTCCTCTCTGGCAGCGGCCATTATGAAGAATAATAAAAAAAAAATTTTGTTCAAAAAGTTGTCAATAAAACTGGCTCAATAAAGTTACGACATGTGCGCGCGCGCGCATGCGCGACCCGCGGACGAATCGGATCTGACCAAAATACGAAAATTCTGATCGGATCTTTGGAAACAATAAAAAAATTTACAGAATCAGCCATATAACCGATACTAGTTAAATATACGATGTCCAGACTTACCGAAATGGTACAGAAATCCCGAATGGAACTGAAATCATGAATAGAGGGAAAATAAATTTCGATTTGACACATTTCAAGTCCATTCGAAAATTCCGAAAAATTTTCGATTTGGTAAACTTTTCGTTTTTTTCGGAAAGTCTGTTCTCGTTTCAAAGCAATAGATTTCGATTTGACACATTTCAAGTCCATTCGAAAATTCCGAAAATTTTTCGATTTGGTAAACTTTTCGTTTTTTTCGGAAAGTCTGTTCTCGTTTCAAAGCAATAGATTTCGATTTGACACATTTCAAGTCCATTCGAAAATTCCGAAAAATTTTTCGATTTGGTAAACTTTTCGTTTTTTTCGGAAAGTCTGTTCTCGTTTCAAAGCAATAGATTTCGATTTGACACATTTCAAGTCCATTCGAAATTCCGAAAAATTTTCGATTCGGTTCGGAAACCTGTTCGGATTCGACTTTTTCGGATCTAAAAAATTTCGGATTTTCGGCTGAATCAAAAGACCCGAATCGGGAAATTTCGTGAAAATTCCGAAATTCCGAAACCCGAAACGCACATCCCTAGTATCAGTTCATTACAGCTGTATATAAAATATACTTTCTATGGGACTGTAAGGACTGCCATGTGTTTTTTGTCTGTAACTTGTGTCAGTGTGTTTCATTCTGTGTATTTTTATGCTCATGTGTCATGTTTATGCGCAGTGTCTGCAGATTAATCTCAATGCATGCCGTGGTTTTGGAACAGAGGGTTAATTTACCCCAGAACACGATCCCTCCTCTTAAACAAATTCACAGACATGAATCGTGAAAAAAAGAAGCCTGGGCACCATCAACGACAGTGGGCAAAAGGATGGGGGTCCCTCCACGGCCTCAAATTCAACAAATTGAATAAAAACTCCAAAACCCACAATATCACATCAAGTGGCTGTGGATTAATTCCAGGCCCAGCACCAATAAGGATGACGTTTCGACCAGGAGGACTGGTCCAATAATAAGGATTTTAGTCAAGCCTCTAGCACCAGTATATTTGCTTGATCAGAGAATGTATATACAATGTTTATTGATTAGAAAGAAAGAATCATTAGAATTATAGAAGACTGACACAATTATAAAAGCGCTGCTGCCTGTTAACTGCCCGGCTGAGATTGAAATAGAATAATGTGCTGCTGTGAGCCAGGACCTGACCTGTACAGGGATTGGAAATCCTTACTTCCAGACCCAGCTGCACTGTGTGTCTGTTCCGTACTGGCAGCAGTGACTCCAGACTCCTGCCTGCTGCTCCAAAAGGCCGGGTGACGTGTTGGCGGCTAATTTGGCTGGTTCGTTCTCTCACTGGTTGAGGGGCTGTCGGTGGCCTTCAACTTCTGTCTGGTGCCCTGTCTGTGTGCAGCCACCACCAGTGAGACATGCGGGGACGTTCTGCGCATGCGCGACGCCTTGCATCACGTGGTACGTGAAGAGGGCAGCGCCAACCCGGCCCCGTGAGTCACACAGACGCAGTCAGATCGATGGCGGTGAGCAGGAGATTGACTCAGCGGGGTGTCAGTCAGACAAATGAAATCAGCTCCGGATCCATCATACCGGAGTCCGGAGCAGCGGAGCTGAGAAATCGATGAGTTAACAAGTCGGTTTTGGCGGCGGTAATTTGCGGGCCCAAGGGGGCAGCTGCTTTGGGCCCTTCAAGTGACAGGGCCCGGGGCAGCTGCCCCTTTTTCCCTGCGTTAAAGACGGCCCTGGCAATGTGCGGTGTGTATGAGCGTATCACAGAGCTCCACAACAATAACACTCACACTCATACACAACGCACATTACTGTGAGTTTTATTGCTGTGGAGCGCTGATACGCTCATACACACTGCACATTACTGTCAGTTTTATTGCTGTGGAGCTCTGTGATACGCTCATACACACTGCACATTACTGTCAGTTTTATTGCTGTGGAGCTCTGTGATACACTGAAACACACCGCACATTACTGTATCACCGAGCTCCACAACAATAACACTGACAGCAATGTGCAGTGTGTATGAGCGTATCAGAGCTCCACAGCAATAAAACTCAGTAATGTGCGGTGTGTACAGTGTATGTAAATTTTAATGTGTACAGTGTATATCTATGATGTGTACATATGTATATAATAATGTGTGTATGAGTATAGGCACAAACAATAAAAAACAGACATATATATATATATACAGCTCTTTATATGATGCTCCACACTTACATAATCACACTGGGTCATTTATCGGTGCAGCAGGGGTGGCTAAATCCAGAATGTTGCTTGGATCCCTGGCCTTGAAGAGTTAAAATGGAGAAGCTATTCTCCTTCACAGCAGGGGCCATGCTTTATCTGTTTTTTTTTTTTTTTAAATCCCTCACCATATCACATCCTGCATCTTCTTGCAGAGACACTGTGTGTGGAGGGGGCGGTAATTAGCCCGAGATCCCACATCAGCTCAGCTGCAGAAGAAAAGCCTTGCAGGGGAGGGATCCAGGCTGGGGCAGCAACAAGGCATCTCACCTGTCCTCGTAGTCTGGTGGGATGGGATATGAGCGGCCACTGATTGGAGCTCTTCACTTCTCCTGCACGGTGGCAGCAGCATGCTGCACACACACACAGGAAGCCTTGCCCTGGTCCTCTTCCCGCGGCTCTCTGCACCTCCTCCGGAGCACTGTGTCACGTGACTGATCACAGAGCCTGGAAGAGGCTGAGTGCGGCTGCTCCATTCTCTCTCACTGAGGGATATGGAGCAGCAAAGTCATAAAGCCCCAGGCCTCAGCATAATCAAAGGGGACAGGAGCCTGCTGCAAACCTGGAGGAGCAAGAAGGGCGCAGTGCCGGGCAGGCAATTTGAAACTTCAAATCCCCATCAAAAGTAATGGCTGGAGATTTGAATTTGTGCGCCCCCTCCTGGTCTGACATGGTAAGGCGGCCGCCTGTGCTGCCTTACACTAGCGGCGGCTCTGCATACAGAGGATTTGCAGGTTTGGCTAACCAGGCCATCCTCATCCTCTGAGTCCTCTGCCAGCCAGGCTTGTAGTGGTTTGCAGTCCACCTCAGCTGCCAAAACATCTAATTCAGCCTCCATGTCCACAGCTACTCCTGCCGTAGCCTCACTAACACACACGGAGGAGTCAGCTGAATTGTTTGACTACAATGACAGTGACATGCTGCTTGAGAATATGTGCAGCAACTAGAGTGCTCTGATTCAAACTCTGAGGTTGAGGAAGGGAGTATAATCAACCTAGAGGAAGGGGGTGCCAGTGACACACAAATAACTGGCACTCATGTTGCCCCAGCAGCTGCAGCATACTGCCAAGTTGGCTCCAGTGAAGAGGAGATAGGGGGTGATGACGATGATGAGGTCACTGACTCCACCTGGGTGCCTGATCGAACAGAGGAGTCAAGGGAGGAGAAGGAGGAGGAGGCACAACAAAAACAAGGCACAACGTCCTCTATGAGCAACCATAGCCATTCCAAGGCATCAGAAGTCACAGCTGCTCAGGTGCAGAGCGCTGTTGTCTCAAAGCACATGTACAGGAAGTCTGCTGTCTGGGAGTTCTTTAAGAAATGTGCAGCAGACCGCACCGTTGCTATTTGAAATCTATGTCAGATGAGGATCAAGCGTGGGAAAGACATCCCACGCTTGGGTACCACGTGCTTGAGGCGACATATGACCACCTGCCACGCATCCCATTGGCACAACACTTTGCATAGGTCCTTCTCCTCATCTGTCTCTACTCCACTATATGTCCTGCCATGTCATTGCCTACAACCTCCACTGACAGGGATGATGCTACAGTAATGGGTGTACCAGGTCCTTCCTCAGAATGTGACAGCATCTCATCAGCTGAAGATTTACACAGTCAGATTACGTTGCCCCAGCTGCAGCGTAAGAAAAAATATAGTTTGAACCATCCCCTTGCACAGCGTCTAAATGCCAGCTTAGCAAAATTACTCGCATTGCAGCTGCTGCCTTTCCAGCTGGTGGACTCTGCTTCCTTCAGTGAATTTGCTGAATGTGCTGTACCACAGTGGCAGGTTCCAAAACGCCATTTCTTTCCATTGGAAGGCCATTCCAGCACTATACCAGCATGTGGAACACAATGTTATGGAGTCATTGGGAAAGGCAGTCAGCAGCAAGGTGCACATAACTTTAGACACGTGGTCCATCAAGCATGGACAGGGCCGTTACATTTCCTTCACGGCACACTGGGTAACTCTGCTTGCAGCTGGGAGGGATCCAGGACGGGGCTCTGTGCTGGAGCTTGTTCATCCACCATGCCTCCAGAAAGCTGCTTGTATGAGGTCTGTCTGCTCCACCACCTCTTCCTCCTCTTCCTTCTCTGTCTCTGGCGAAGTGGCAGTTAAACCGATGAGTGGCCGGGGCTGCGCAATGGCTCAAGCAAAAAGATGCCATATTGTGCTTGAGCTGGTTTGTTTAGGGGGCAGGAGCCACACCGGGCCATAAATTCTGTCAGCTCTACAGGGGCAGGTGCAGAGATGGTTAACACCATGCCAGCTTGAGCTGGGAATGGTCATCTATGATAGTGGCATCAACCTTCTCTCCGCCCTATGCAAGGGTAAGTTGACGCATGTACCATGCCCAGCACACATCCTAAATCTAGTGGTACAGCATTTCCTAACCAGGTACACAGGGCTGGCAGAGCTTCTCTGCCAGGCCAGAAAAGTCTGCAGCCACTTCAGACGGTCATTCCCAGCAAGTGTTCGCCTGGCAGAAATTCAAAGAGAATTCCACCTTCCCACAAACCATCTGATCTGTGACATGCCCACCAGGTGGAACGCGACATTAGCAAAGCTGCAGCATCTGCACAAGCAGCAGAGGGCTATCAATGAGTACCTGTGTGAGTATGGCACAAGTATGGCATTCCTCAAGGGAGGGTTTTGTGTGCCCAGAAACCCAAAGACTAGTACGTGGCTCTGAGGAGGAAGTGCACGATGGGGTCATCCTCATTGACCAGGAAGACTCGAAAGCTAATGCCACCTCCAACCTACGCTGCATGGACTCCCTTATCCTGCAAGGCCTGCTAAAGGACCCCAGGATTCGTGCTATCAAGGAGAGGTATCATTACTGGTTGGCAAGCCTTCTTCATCCACGATACAAGGGTAAAGTTGCAGAGCTCATCCTGCACCACCGGATGAAACAACTTGAGTACGCTCTAAAGAGACACTTGTGTAACACCTTTCCAGGTACTCGTAGGTTACCAAGTGATGACACAGGTGCTTCTGAGGCTGCGGATGATCAGAGGAAGAGCAGTGAAGGCCCGGGGCCGCTTGACTGATGCCTTTTTAAATTTTTTTAGTCCACGAAACCCGGGGACGTCAAATTTAGGCACCCATTGCCAGCGTCTTCACCATATGGTGCAGGACTATCTAGGGGCAAGGGCAGACCTAGATACCTTTCCAGCAGATGATCCACTGGCTTACTGGATGTTGAGATTGGATCACTGGCCAGAACTTAGCCAATATACTATGCAGCTACTAGGTTGCCCTTCATCCAGTATGCTTTCTGAAAGGACGTTCAGTACCGCTAGAGGTTTTGTCACAGACAAAAGAGTGCGTCTGTTCACCGTCTCTGCAGACCGGCTGACATTTATAAAAATGAATCAGTCCTGGATCAGCAGCTATCAATCCCCTGATGCTGACGTAACTGAATAGATCGGGGATCTCTTCTGTATTCCCAAAACCTCCACCACTGCACTCTTCCACAATACCACAGAGGGGTTACTTACGGTATGAAGGCACTTGCTGCCACCAAAGGCACAATATTTGGGTGCACTGCCACTGACGCCTATACCATATTCATATCAGTTTATTATTGGACCGCAGGGTCCAACCCTGCACTCTTCCACAATACCACAGAGGGGTTACAGTGTGACGGCACTGTTGCCGACACGAAAGGCCCAATTTTAAAGCACCTATTGTTACTTTCATCCAAAGCCTGCATAAGTTTCACCATAATTTAGCCAAAAAATCACTAAACTTGTTCTGCGTGTCCTAAAATGTCTCCTCTTTTCCTACAGGCTGCCGCCCCAAGCAGTTGTTTATCCTACAAATCTGCCACTTCACGGGCAGGTCATGGGGACCTCCTAGGCACGATATTTGAAGGAATATTTCATTTTTATTCTTAACCTTTATTTCATGGAAAACTCACTGTTCCTTTAAAACCTTTTATTTTTTTACTTTTTGTCCTTGTTTTCTGTCCCCCAGGGCACTACCCGGACCCCCATACACCTTTTATGGCAAATATCTTGCATATATGCCCTCTTGGAGGGCACTCTCTAAAAATCGAACTTTCGAGTCCCATTGACTTGCATTGAGTTCGGTTCGTATTCGAGTTCGAACTCGAACTTTTGAAATTGTTCGAGTCCGAATGCGAACCGAACACAGGGGTGTTCGGCTCATCACTAGTCAGCACATCATCAGTCCTAGAGTTAAGGTCAGATATCCGAGTGACAGCTGTAAAAGGAGTTCGACTGTGTTAACTGGCGCTACCTTTTCTCCGTTTTTAGGTATATAAATTTTGGCCCACGCTAGTGCCAATGGATAGAGTAGTGGCCTTTTATGATTCCCCCCACGTGATAATAAGCGTTAATATCATACTTTCTGTCCTATCATCATTAATAAAGGTATATGTTAGGGCTGCCCACTTTCTACGCTTTTATTTCTTCTCTACTGGGAACCCCTTCTTTAGGAGATTCGCCAGCATTCTGTCATTCGGGGACTTAATATCGCTGCCCTGGATTACAAAGTCTCATCTTTTGTGGATAACCTGCTGTTTATGATGACAGATGTTGGGGAATCTCTGCCTGCCCTGATGCAGGTCCTTTTAAATTTTGCCGACGTAATGGAATTTAAAATTAATCCTTCAAAGAGCAAATTTATCGGGGGTTCTGTTGCCTAAGGCAGTTGTCAGAGGGTTCCAGGAGACTTATAATTTGAAGTGGACACCTGCGGGGCTTTGCTGCTTGGAGATCTGCTTGGCGTCCACTCCCGCTAAACTGTTCTCACTTAATTACGAGCCCCTTCTCCATACGGTTAAGTCGGACTTGAAAAGTTGGAATTTCCCACATATTTCATGGTTGGGGCACCTTAATATTTCAAAAATTAACGGTTTACCCTGTTCGTTATATTTATTCCAGACGATCCTGTTTCTTTTGCCTCGCACCTTTTATGACACACTCTGTTCCCTTTTTATACACTTTATTTGGAAGGGCAAAAGGCCTTGTATCTCATATGAGGAGTTAGCCAGACCCTTGGGGAGGGGGGAACTGGTTATGACAAATTTTTTCTACTATTATTTAGAGTCCATGTTTTTTATCTTATACCATTGCTCCAAAACAATAGGCCATAGGAGGTGGATTTCCTTGTTACAGGCCACTTTGACGTTCCCTCTTTCCTCCGTGCCACGACAGTTGGCACCCCTCCTGGCATTGGGTCTATGTGACCATCCTGTGCTGTTCCTGATTTTGACCTTATTCAGGAAGTATGGCACGGTCTTGGGATTGATGGCCTCTGGCTCTCCATGACTCCTGTTCCAGGAAATCCCCTCTTCCTACCAGGCTGGAGGGTGGCTTTCTTGGACTGGACTCTGATGCACCCTATTTGTCCATTCGCCTCTTCCTGGACGCTGGGACGATTACACCTCTGCACACACTTATAGCTCCCACCACCCCTACTTTCAGACATTCCTTCCAATAAGCCCAACTCAGTCACTTTCTCTGCTCTGACCTCAAGGACACAAGTGGGGATCGGCTTCTCACCTCTTTTGAATTGATTTGCGCTGACACCCATACCTACCCTTCTATCGTGTCGATAATACATGCTTATTTACTGGAGGGGCAGTATGGGGATGACTCGCGGAATATTACCAAATGGGACAGGGACTTGGGAGGGGGAATTGACCCACAAGACTGGTCCAAAGCTTTCCAGCTCACATTCTATGCTGGAGTGTGAGCCCCCGAGAACAAAACTGTAAATTGTTTTAAATGTTGGTACAGGACTCCTACGTTGCGCCATAATATATCTCCCTCTGAATCCTCCCTCTACTGGTGTTGTCTCCAGGAGCCCGAGGGATTATGTACATATTTGTTGGATTTGCCCCAGACTCCAATCCTATTAGTTAGCAGTGTCGGACTAGATCAATGATGCTACCAACGCTGACGTACCCTACCAGCCTGGGACGTTTCTGTTGAACAGGTTGTCATTTTCTGCTGACTCATATAAGAACTCTCTGTTGGCAATATTGCTTTTAGTCACCAGGGGTCTCATCCCTGTTTATTGACGTCGGCAGGTTCGGGATTGGATCAATAGGGTGGAGAGGACACGGGGGATGGAAGAATGACTTTACACCTCTTTGGGTAAATATGACCAGTTCTATGCTATTTGGTGGCCCTGGATGACTCACCTTTTCACGATTTCCGTGGGGAACACTGCCACGTGGAAGGGTATGAGTGACCCAGATCAGCAGACTTCCCAGTAACGGTGTCAGACCAATGGTCGGACAACCCCCTTCTCCTTTTTATTACGATTTCTTTTTATGACATGATATTGCACCGAGCCACCACTCTTAGGGCCAAATTACATACTTGGCGCTAACGTTAGCACTCACCTGCGTGAGCGTTAACGTTAGCCCAAGTATTTACCTCATATTTCAATCCAAATGCTAGCGGGTTAAGTAACCCGTTAGGGTTTGGTATCTTGCGCTTTGCAACGTGAGGTTACTGTACTTTGCGCTCCCTATACTTAACATGGGGAGCGCAAAGTGTTAATCAGCGTTAGGATTACAAAGTCCTAACACTGATTAACGTCCAGCCGCGGTTAACAAAAAATTAACCAGAGCCAGGACTTGGTGCTAACAGATTCCGCTTCTGCAGAATCCGTTAGCACCAGCCAAAAAACGAAAAAAAAGGAATCAGATACTCATCTCCTGTCCCGTGGCGAGGACCGCGGCTCTGTCCGCCTCCTCAGTACGGCGGGAGCAGGGAAAGACAGGGGGAAAAGTCCCCCCAGTCTCCCCCTGCGTATCACTATGCTGACAAGCCAGATCTCGCAAGGCGAGATCCGGCTGGTCATGTGACCGCCGGCGTCTGCTTCAATGGAGTCATTTGGACTCCATTGAGAGGATGCGCGCGGCTGCACTTAGCGCTGAGGTGCGTGTCCCAGGGCTTAGCGCCCGCAAACAATGCAGGCAAATTTTTTAGCGCCTGCATTGTAATCTACCGATAAAACTTGCAGGTGCAGTTTTTCCTCCTTAGCGCCCACGATTTAGCGCTAGGAATGTAATTTGGCCCTTATTGTTACTGTTTGTTATTTAGTGCTTTTTTACTTTTCTTTTCCTCGCTATCTGTTATTACACTCTCGACTATGCAACATGTGTTAAGACTTGAAATATGCAACAACGTGAAAAACCCACAGTGTCCATTGTATAGTTGTCCCCGTATGGGTCCCTGTATGGGAACCATCTAATGTCGTTCAATAAACAAAATTTACACACACAAAAAAAAGAATCTGAGAATCCAACTTCCCTGGACATCATTCCGGACCCATCCTCCCCACACAACTGATCACCTGCTTGAGCTGCAAGACTCTGTTCCCGAGCAGCCCGTGGTGGAGAACCTGAAGAAAAATTGCACCTGAAACAGTAATTAGTGTTATCCAACCTCCCAAAACTGTCAGAAACACCGTTATCAAGCACCTTCAGTGCATGGTGGCTGCCAGATACCCCACTGCCACCAACCCCATTGGGCCCAGGAACACCCTCCTCCCGATACCCCATACACTGCCCTGAAACCACTCAACTTCGAATGTCAGGCCTGACAGCAGCACCACCTTCCAGCTCACGCATCCCCTCATCCAATGACCCTTCTGAATTGGAATAAGGTGCTATTATAGGACACAACACCCCACCACCCAATTCAGGAGCAGTAACCCTGCCCGCGGAGACCCCAAGAGCTATATCCACACCCAGCATCCACTAACCTCATGTCTACCTTTCAAATCCTCCTGGCCACCCAATGTTCCCCCCCGAAGCAAACAAGGTGGGGGACATGTGCATGAGTACTCTACCTCTCCTGCCAATTTACCACTGAGCCTTCACCCTGAGGTGCAAAGAAGGACTCCACTGGGACAGAACTCCTAAGCCTCGAGGTCCTACCTGATATCATCCTGGCTTGAGTCCGGGTTTCCTCCACACTAGGAGGCACCCTCTGCCTCTCATAGACTCAGACCTCATTCTCTTTCCAGCAGCACACACCCTGTTCTGACATCCGGGCTAAGACGGTCCGGCGGTCGGGTGATTCTAGAGGGCTGCCCAACCCCTGACTCCTTCTCCACCGCCAATGCCACCTCAACTCTCGTCCGTGCCCAAGACACACCAAACGAGACCTCTCTGTCGTCTTGACCTCCATGATGTGCCGCTCCAAACCTGCGCCCTCCGCCATCTAAAACTATGCCACTCTGTGGATGCTGCTCTGATGCTGTTCTCCAGGTACTCTCAGAAAAAGGCATGCAGAGCTACCCCGCCTACTCACCTTTCCCGCTCCTAACCTCCGCCATCCCTTAACCCTTCACA
This sequence comes from Leptobrachium leishanense, assembly GCA_009667805.1. Lineage (NCBI taxonomy): Eukaryota > Metazoa > Chordata > Amphibia > Anura > Megophryidae > Leptobrachium > Leptobrachium leishanense. Next base: position 90,449,295 of record CM019069.1, on the reverse strand, counting down.
AGCTGGCCTCAGGCCTCATCCTCTTTCAGCCTCTTATCGAAGGCCATATACCAGTGGTTCCCAACCCTGGTCCTCATATTCCCTAAACAACAAAGATTTTAACAATAAACTTTGCAGAATTCAGTCTGCATTTCTCAATCATTGAGCAGCAAATCATAACACCTGTTCTGTGGTTCAGATACCTGGCAAACATTGGAATGTGGTCTATACCCCAGTCACAGCAGGCATTCCATTGCCAATTCAGTCCACTGGACATTTGTCCTGTCTGCCAGATCACCAGCCCAGGCCTGATTTTACTTCATCGTTATATCATATAGATATTTCTTTAATGTTATGTTGTGTTAAATCATAGAAAATATTTTCTTTTTCCTCCCTCTTTAATATTTATTGATATGTCCCTGGAAAAACATGAAAATGGTCGGGGGGGAGCAATTTATGTATAAAATGTATGCTGCCAAATGCATTTTCTAGAATTGTATAACACAAGAATAAACTCACAAGGGAAAAATAAATGTTTGAAGTGGCACATTTTAAAAGTGTCCCTAATTTGTTCCAAACGTGTAGTGTTTTATTGCTCCGACAATACCAAATATGAGAATGTAAAAGCAGGGGAATTGCAGGTGCATTAGGAAAACAAATGAACATGCCAGTTTAATGAATGCATCATTAACTGCTCACTTGGAGTGGACAATACAAAAGATGTGCTAATGCTATTTCTTCTTTATCTTCATTGTGTTTCTTATTGGTTTTCTTTTAGAAATCAGTATTTAGTATAATCTCCGCTTCACATATTACACACCAACCACAGTTACAATTACAATTAAACCACAAGAATGCATATCAACAACTGTGTGAAGTTATCAAGATTAACAAAATGTGCCAGATGTTAACTGTTTTTACGTCCCTTGATGTTAATGGAACCACTGGTAGGAATAAGAAAAGACACATCACCTTCAAACTAATTCAGTATGTGCATTTATGTACACAACGTAATTTAAAATACATTTAGTTCAAAGCAAGTCAATATTTTTGTTTGCTTTACTGTATGTAGAAAAAGACTGCCAAATAGTTCTTAGGTGATCTTGGAGAAAGTATTGGAATCCACAACAACCACATTGATAATACAAAGCCCAGTAGACTTTAACTGAAATATTCTGTTTTAGAGCTACTTCTAGTAAATGTAATGCAGCATTGTCACAGTAGTACTTCAGTCTTATTTTTCTTTAACAGAATTGCATAGACAGTCTGTCATGTGTTTTCAGAGCTCTGCAGGTTTTGCTACCCAGATCTTTAGCTGGGCCTTTTGGACTTCCACTAGTAACCACTGCACAGTTATTATAGTTCATTATCCCTTAGCTATTTGGTATCGTAACTAGGGATGGGCTGGCGGTTCGATCTGAAAATGAGTTTGAATCGAACATTGCCCGTTCGGCGAACATCGAAAATTTCTGCGTGTTCGCCGCGTGTTCGCCCACAATGCACCACAATGGACCACAATGCCCTTTTCCACTGGCCTGAAGCTCGTAATTGGCTACAGCCTTGCACCTGACCACAGGTCAGGTGCAAGACAGGTGCAAGACTATGCCAATCATGGCTCAGAGTCCTGATTTGGCAAATTTTGCCCAATCATGGGCTCGCAGAGCTAAGTCCCACAGCACACTATATAAGGCTTCCCTGCAGCCCCAGCACATGTTTTTTTTGCAGGAGTGAGAAGAGATTGTTCTTTCAGTGTGTCTCACAGACATCTAGCAGATTTCTGTGAATTGTAATCTGTGTCTTCTCACTGCCAGCTATTGGGGTCTCACAGACGTCTAGCAGATATCTGGGAATTGTAATCTGTGTCTTCTCACTGCCAGCTATTAGGGGGTCCCACATACTTCTAGCAGATATCTGGGAATTGTAATCTGTGTGTTGGCACTGCCAGCTGCTGCCAGGCTATCAGGCTGTATCACTGACGTATAGCATTGTTCTGCAAAATCTGTATATCTTTAATCTAATTCTAGATACCATACAATAACACAGTTTAGTCAGAGTTCATCTGTTTATCTGTTCAGAGTAGAATCTAGGTGTTGCCAGCTATCAGCCAGGCTGTATCACTAACGTATAGCATTGTTCTCAGTATATCTTTAATCTAACTCTAGATACCATACAATAACACAGTTTAATGATAGTTCATCTGTTTATCTATTCAGAGTAGAATCCGGGTGTTGCCAGCTATCAGCCAGGCTGTATCACTGACGTATAGCATTGTTCTGCAAAATCTGTAAATCTTTAATCTATATATCACTCACCATGTCAGAAAGACCAAAAAGGACAGGCAGACGCTCCCAGACATAGATAAGAGGGTAAGCAGCCTTCGTGTCAGGAAGGCTGTGCCCCTGGTCATCATGGACGTGGTGCATCCTCTGCAGGGGCACGCTTGTCCTTTCTATCTAGTGCTGGCCGTCTTAAGCAGCAGCAACATACAGAGGATTTGGTGGATTGGCTAACCAGGCCATCCACATCCTCCAAGTCCTCTGCCAGCCAGGCTTGTAGTGGTTTACAATCCACCTCAGCTGCCAAAACATCTAACTCAGCTTCCATTTCCAGAGCTACTCCTGCCGTAGCCTCACCATCATACACGGAGGAGTCAGCTGAATTGTTTGACTACAATGACAGTGACATGCTGCTTGAGGGATGCGCAGCAACTCCAGTGCTCTTATTCAAACTCTGAGGTTGAGGAAGGGAGTATAATCAGCCTAGAGGGACACACTGTCATGCCAAATGGCTGCCACCATTCTGAACCCCCCCCCCCGGTGGTACACTTCCTATTCTGCTCCTGCCCTGTAACCTGAATCCTGCAACCAGCATTGTAAGAGTTAAGCACCAAACACACGTGACTCACAAAATAAAGGGCTCTGCCCCACACTCACACATTGCTGGTTCATTACACAGCTTTGCTCACGAAGAGTGAACACCATTGCTAGTATTGCTGATCTGCTACCTGATCCTGATTTCCCCATTTCTGGTTCCTGCAGCTACAACCTTCATTCCCATCATCCTTCTGCAATCAACCTGGTTAGTCACCATTTCCATCCACCTTCCTCCACCCATATCCATCTGTTTATTTGTGCACTGCACAACTGCACGCTGGGCTCATACTCGTCTCACCCTCGGTGCCACCCTGGTACCATCCCTAACCCTGACAGAATGAACCAGCCTAATACAAATGAGCCCGCAGTGCTGCACTTTATGGTGGAGCTACTGAAAAAGACCTTCCAGGAACTGTTTAAAAACCTGGCTGATTCCCTGGTGAAATTGCTGCAAGATATTTGGGGCTCCTCGACTAAGGAGTGCATTCCTGCAGCTAACAAGCACAGAGAACCCCTGTCCCATGAAGAACGTACCTGGAGACAGACTGCCAATCTGTGCCTATACTGCGGGGCAGGAACCCACTGGCTCGAAAAATGTCCAGTAAGACCCCAGAAACGTACCGCTGCTTTTAATCCGCAAAACAATGTTTCTAAACCTGCTGCTACTCCCAAGCACGCTCAGGTGTGTAGACCTCTGAAGCAGCCCCAGGCTTCCAGGCCTGCTACAACCACTGTGTCTACGCCTGCTCCAGAAAGACCTGCTGTATGAGTGCGTGCACCTAAGCCTGCACCCAGAAAACCCCCGGCACCCAGACCAATCCCCAGAAGATCTGTGCCCCAGAACAGGGTGTCATTGGAGTTAATCTCTGATCACGAGTCTGAGAGTCCTATGGACACTGAAATCACCATACCCACAGAATCCGAACGTTTACTTCCTATGGATGTATAACCCACTGTACCTGTGGAGTCAGATATCCCAACTCCTATGGAGATCATGTCCATGCCAGTCTCAATTATGACACCAACCCCTTTCAAGCAATTTATGAAAGCCAGGTTGAAGAAAGCTCAGGAGATTAAGAACTCCATGATGGCACTTGCAACTCCCATCACTCCCAGCCAGCACGATCCACCACTGTCTTCCTGCTCATCTTCCCTGTCTGAATGTGACCCAGAGGATATTGTTACCTCCGAGGAGAACTTACCACGACAGACAGCCCGCCGCACCAAAGGACCCCCAGGTCAATATACGGGGTCTTTGGGGTCTGATATTTCCATCAAGGGGTGGCATAATGTCTGCTCCTCATCCAGCGATGACCTTGAGTGGGATTGTGGTGAGGAGGACGAGGGCAGTGAGCCCTAGCTGTGCGACAATCCTTCCTTAGTGATGGATAAGAGTCAGAAGGGGAACCAGGAGAAATGGAGGAGATGTCTACCCCGATGCCTTCTTCCTATGTGGGCACTAGGTTCGATGGTGACTCTGCTTCCTACTTATCTCCTTCTGTCTCCAAGGCCAGACGCGCTAAGGACATCACTGTTGGACCAGACCCCTTACCTGAGGATTCAGCTCCCTATACGGTGCAGGGAATCTACGCTATACCCACCTTTTGTGCCATCCGGTTACATGGGCACCCTCACTCCTGATGTATCAGCTGACCCATCACCGGAGGACCGAATCACTGCTTCTAATGGGACTGTGGTTCGTCGTAAAGACCTTGACATATTTGAAAAGGGGTTACTCCGACGTAAGGAGATTGAAGGGAGAATGCCATCTGGGTACATGGGTACTCTCCATTCCTGTCATCTCTGCTGACCACAAGAAGACCAAGGCATGGCGGCGTCAGTGAAAGGCACGTGCCCAACCCTGTGCCACCACTCCTGACCCCCATTCTGCCCTCCAGTGGTTTGACGAATACTGGTCCCAGCACCCACTAGAGTGACCCGTGCCTGGTCATGGGCAGTCCTGCTACCCATCCTTGGCCACGCAGAGTGTGACCCTGAAGGGGGAGGTACTGTCATGCCCCATGGCTGCCACCATCCTGAAACCTGAAAAAAGGTGGTACTCTTCCTATTCTGCTCCTGCCCTGTAACCTGAATCCTGCATCCAGCATTGTAAGAGTTAAGCACCAAACACACGTGACTCACAAAATAAAGGGCTCTGCCCCACACTCACACATTGCTGGTTCATTACAGCTTTGCTCACGAAGAGTGAACACCATTGCTAGTATTGCTGATCTGATCCTGATTTCCCCATTTCTGGTTCCTGCAGCTACAACCTTCATTCCCATCATCCTTCTGCAATCAACCTGGTTAGTCACCATTTCCATCCACCTTCCTTCACCTATATACATCTGTTTATTTGTGCAGACCACTGCACGCTGGGCTCATACTCCCCTCACCCCCGGTGCCACCCTAGTACTATCCCTAACCCTGACACACACCTCGAACAGTCATGTTCCCCCAGCAGCTGCAGCATATTGCGAGGTTGGCTCCAGTGACGAGGAGATAGGGGGTGATGACGATGATGAGGTCACTGACTACACCTGGGTGCCTGATCGAACAGAGGAGTCAAGGGAGGAGGAGGAGGCACAACAAAAATGAGGCAGAACGTCCACTATGAGCAACCGTAGCCAGTCCAAGGCATCAGATGTCAGAGCTGCTCGGGTGCAGAGCGCTGTTGTCTCGCAGCACACATCCTGTATCTCTGCTGTCTGGGAGTTCTTCACGACTTGTGCAGCAGACTGCAGCGTTGCTATTTGTATGCTATGACGGAAGAGGATCAAGAGTGGGAAAGACATCAGACACTTGGGTGCCACCTGCTTGAGGCGACATATGACCACCTGCCATGCATCCCGTTGGCACGACACTTTGCATAGGTCCTCCTCCTCCTCATCTGTCTCTACCCCAACTATATGTCCTGCTATGTCATTGTCTAAAACCTCCACTGACAGGGATGATGCTACAGTAATGGGTGTACCAGGTCCTTCCTCAGAATCTGCCAGCATCCCATCAGCTGCAGATTTATGCAGTCAGATTTTGTTGATTTCCCAGCTGCTGCAGCGGAAGAAAAAATATTGTCCCAACCATCCACATGCATAACCTCTAAATGCCAGCTGGGCAAAATTACTCGCATTACAGCTGCTGCCTTTCCAGCTGGTGGACTCTGCTTCCTTCTGCGTGAATTTGCCAAATGTGCTGTACCACAGTGGCAGGTTCCAAAATGCCATTTCTTTTCACGGAAGGCCATTCCAGCACTATACCAGCACGTGGAACACAATGTTATGGAGTCATTGGGAAAGGCAGCCAGCAGCAAGGTGCACATTGCTTTAGACACGTGGTCCAGCAAGCATGGACAGGGCCGTTACATTTCCTTCACGGCACACTGGGTAACTCTGCTTGCAGCTGGTAGGGATCCAGGAAAAGGCTCTGTGCTGGAGCTTGTTCATCCACCCCGTCTCCAGAAAGCTGCTTATATGAGGTCTGTCTGCTCCACCACCTCTTCCTCCTCCTCCTTCTCTGTCTCTGGCGAAGTGGCAGTTAAACCGACGCATGGCAGGGGCTGCGCAATGGCTCAAGAAAAAAGATGCCATACTATGTTTGAGCTGGTTTGTTTAGGGGACAGGAGCAACACCGGGCCAGAAATTCTGTCAGCTCTGCAGGGGCAGGCGCAGAGATGGTTAACACCATGCCAGCTTGAGCTGGGAATGGTCACCTGTAATAATGGCAGCAACCTTCTCTCCGTCCTACGCCTGGGTAAGTTGACGCATGTAGCATGCCCAGCACACGTCCTAAATCTGGTGGTACAGCGTTTCCTAACCAGGTATCCAGGGCTGGAAAAGCTTCTCAGCCAGACCAGAAAAGGCTGCAGCCACTTCAGACGGTCATTCCCAGCAAGTGTTCGCCTGGCAGAAATTCAAAGAGAATTACACCTTCCCACAAACCGCCTGATCTGTGACATGCCCACCAGGTGGAACTCGACATTGGCAATGCTGCAGCACCTGCACAAGCAGCAGAGGGCCATCAATGAGTACCTGTGTGAGTATGGCACAAGGACAGGTTCAGGTCAACTTGGTTCCCCCCCCGCAGTGGCTGATGATCAAGGATGCATGCACTGTACTGTCACGATTTGAGGAGGCAACGAGGATGGTGAGCAGGGACAGTGCATGCATCAGTGACACAATTCCTTTAATGTTCCTGCTGGAGCACATTCTGCAGGGAATTATAGATGTGGCACTAGAGGCAGAGCAGCGGGAGGAAGAGGAGGCCTTTCCTCGCTCTCAAGGCCCCAGTCTTTCCACAGACAGCATTCCTGCGGGTCCTCCTCAGATCAGACAGGAGGAAGATGAGGAGAATGAGGAGGAGGAGGAATATTTAAGTTGTGGGGGCATTGAAGGTGGGGATTCCTCAAGGGAGGGTTTTGTGTCCCCAGAAACCGAAGGACTCGTACGTGGCTGGGAGGAGGTAGTGCACGATGTGGTCATCCTCAGCGACCAGGAACACTCTGAAGCTAATGCCACCTCCAACCTACGCTGCATGGGCTCCCTTATCCTACAAAGCCTGCTAAAGTACTCCAGGATTCATGCTATCAAGGAGAGGGATCATTACTGGTTGGCAACCCTTCTTGATCCACGATACAAGGGTAAGGTTGCAGAGCTCATCCTGCCCTCACAGAGGGAGCACAGGATGAAACAACTTGAGGACGCTCTAAAGCGACACTTGTGTAACACCTTTCCAGACACTGGTAGGTTACCAACTGATGACACAGGTGCTTCTGAGGCTGCTGTTTATCAGAGGAAGAGTGGCTTGACTGATGCCTTTTGCAATTTTTTTAGTCCATGACGCCCAGGGACGTCCACCCCTGCACTCTTCCACAATACCTCAGAGGGGTTATGGTGTGAAGGCACTAGCTGGCACCAAAGGTCCAATTTTAATGCACCTGTTGTTACTTTCATTCAAAGCCTGCATAAGTTTCACCATAATTTAGCCAAAAAATAGTTTTTCAGGTTCTGCATGTCCTAAAACGTCTCCTCTTTTCATACAAGCAGTTGTTTATGAATATATTAAATGAAAACCATTTACCGTCATTTGAAATGTTTTCTCTTTTTTTTTTAAATGTTTCTATACATCCGACAAACCCGCCACTTCACAGGCAGGTTATGGGGACCTCCTAGGCACGATATTTGAAGGAATTTTTTGTTTTTATTCTTAACCTTTATTACTTGGAAAAAAATTTTTTTTACTTGTTTCCTGTCCCACAGGGCACTACCCGGACCCCTATACACCTTTTATGCAAATATCTTGCTTATATTTATTTATTTATTTTATAAAGGATTTTACCAGGAAGGATACATTGAGATTTCTCTCGTTTTCAAGTATGTCCTGGGTTCGAGAACATTGAGTGGTTACAGAAATACAAAATAGTAAAAATGCAAGATATTAACACAAGACCAAATATACAGATTAACAGAAAAATAAATATGGAGGAAATAAAGTCATTATGTTACATGTTTACAGGTGCATTCTGTATTGAGGTATGTTAATAGGGAAGTCTTAAGGGACTTTAGACTGGGGAAGATTTGACGGTGTTTGGGAGGTTATTCCATATTTGCGGTGCTCTGTAGGAAAATGAGGATCGAGCCATTTTCTTTTTGTATTGCGGTATTGCAAGTAAGGTGCTGGTCCTGGATCTGAGGTTATAGGATGAGGGAAATGCCGGGGGAAGCAGCATATTCAGGTAGGGTGGTAGCTTCCCAGAAAAGCTCTTAAACACCAGGTTGGAAAGGTGAAGGGTGCGTCTAGAGTCCAGTGATGGCCAGTTTAGTTCTTTTAACATGTCACAATGGTGTGTCATGTAGTTACATTGTAGCACAAAGCGACAGAATGAGTTATACAATGTAGTAAGTTTCTGGAGGTGTGTTTGTGGGGCGGCTGCATACACTACATCTCCGTATTCAATGACTGGCATAAGCATTTGTTGTACAATCTGCTTTCTTACCGCGGGGCTCAGGCAGGATTTGTTTCTGTACAGGGCACCTAGTTTGGGGTAGAGTTTAGATGAGAGTTTTTCGATGTGGGGGCCAAAAGATAGGTTTGGGTCTAACCACATACCTAGGTATTTGAGAGAAGTGACTGTGGTCAGTGTGCCATTTGATTTTGTCCCAACACATAGATGGGGTGTTTGCAATTTGTGTAGTTTAGGTACGGTTCCAAAGAGCATTGTAACAGTTTTGTCAGTATTTAGAAAAGTTTGTTATTTGCGATCCACTTTTCTACCCCTGTGAATTGTTCTTGCAGCACTGCCTCCAGCTGTGGGAGATTTGGTTTGCTGGTATAGATTACAGTGTCGTCTGCGTACATGTGTACAGTTGAAGCTTTGCAGACATTGGGCAGATCATTTATGAATATTGTGAATAGCAGGGGGCCAAGTATCGAGCCTTGGGGTACACCGCACGTGACTAGGAGGGGAAGGGAAGTGCTGTCAGAAATGGACACAAATTGAGACCTATCAGACACATATGATTGGAACCAGGTTAACGTACTATCACCAATACCAGAGTTCTTAAGTTTTTGTAATAGGATGCCATGGTCTACTGTGTCAAAAGCCTTGGCAAAATCAAGGAAGATGGCTCCAGTTAGATTTCCTTGTTCCATGCCCGCTTGGATATCATTACAAACTTTCAGGGCAGTTGTAGTTGAATGGTTTGGACGAAAGCCTGATTGATCTGGGGTTAAATAGTTCTGATACTGATAATAATCACGTAATTGAGTGTAGACACATTTTTCCAGAATTTTTGACACTACAGGGAGCAGTGATATTGGGCGGTAGTTGGATACCAAAGTATTGTCTCCACTTTTATAGATAGGTACCACCCTTGCAGTCTTCCAGAGTTTGGGCATGTATCCAGTTGCCAGTGATTCATTAATCAGGGTTGCGACAGGTTTTGCAATTGCTGGTGCACTGATTTTCAGCAGCATTGCTGGGATTTGATCAGGTCCAGACTGGTATTTAATTTTTTGGTTACGGAGAAGTTTATTGATGGCACTGACAGGCACTGGCCTAAAACTGAATTTCTCTGGGTTACGGGGTCTTTGCACTGTTGGTGGGTCCTGACCTGCGTGTGGCCTTTCTGATTGTGTGTCATTTCCTAGCTTAGCAATCAGGGTGGTGGCGCATCCAACAAAATAATTATTAAAAGCATTTGCTACATCTAGGGGGTGTTGTACAGTTTAGTTGTTTACTTTTAAAGCAGCTGGTTGGGAGTGGATGGGGGGTGCTTGTATGTTACTTATGATTTTCCAAAAATTTCTGGGGTTTGATATGTTATTGTTTAAATGCAGGGCACTCTAAAAATCAAACGTTCGAGTCCCCATTGATTTGCATTGAGTTCGGATCGTGTTCGTGTCCGAACTCGAAACTTTGAAATTGTTCGAATGCGAACCGAACACGGGGGTGTTCGGCTCATCCCTAATCATAACCAGGGCCAACATAGAGTGTGGAATCTCACCAGTATTTCTGCCATTCCCCCCAAGTAGTCATTTTCATCTCATTCTTGCTCAGTAGCATACCAAGGGGAGGCCAGAAGGGCAACCACCGCCATCAATATGGATAACAGTGGGCACTTGACACACTCTGAATGCACATGTTGCTTCGCCTGGCGCAGTGTTGTCCACTTGGCGCATGCACAGTGATGTCACATCATTGCTACCAGCAGTTATTTTATGGTTGCTGGCATATATAATAGGTATACATTAGTCTAGTCTACAGTAGTAAAGAATGGGTTCCCTGGTAATTTTATTGGTGTTTCAATCTATGACATAATCATTTTGTATATAGTACAAGATTCCTTTTGGAAGTATTGAAAAATGTAACTGTCATTATTATAGTATGTTGTACAATCTCAAAGCAATATTTTATTTTAGATAATCTGGGTACAGAGGAATGGGTGTTAAATTGAAGAATGTCAACCTGAGGTGCATTCATGTCAAATGATTAGTGGACAATCCTTGCCCTAAAGTACATGGGGGTAACTCCCGAAATATGTTTAGAATGGGGAGTCCAAAGAATGTCCCAGTAACCAAATAATATAAGGTAAAACTTAACCTTTATTAGTAAAAAATGCTAACATGATAATAATAAAAAAAAACACCAAGAGGGATACCCATTGCAGGATCCTTGTGCCATTTTAAAAGTAAATTCTGATGCCAAAAACAGAAGATTAGACTGGCAGCTTCTGGAAGGTGAAAGCTTTTCACAAACCACACATGTATCGAGCACACGTTGTGTCCTGGATACGGGTCTATAGTGGTGTTGTCACGGCCCCCTTGGTCTATGATACTGGTCCCCGTATACAGTATACTATCTACCCCTCCAATCCTTTAGGTGGTCGGTACAGTTAACTATCTTCAGGGAACCAAGTGATACGTAACCATCAAGGGTTAACAGATGCCAGAATATAAGAACAGACTTGGTTGAAGGAACAGGAATCTTAGTACCAGTTAGAAGTGTGCCAATATCGAAACCCAGAGCAGGGTCACTAGTACTTGCCAAGTCAATACGCAGAGCAGGGTAGTCAGTCAATGCCAAGTTGGTACACAGAGTGGGTTCGTCAGAGTATGCCAGGTTAGTACACAGAGCAGGGTTGTACGTCAATGCCAGGTCAGTACACAGAGCGAGTTCATCCGAGAATGCCCGGTCGATATACAAATCAGGGTTGTAAGGTCAAGCCAGGTCAATACACAATGTACGAAATATACTAGGAGCGCTGAGGGAAGTGAATACCACGTCCGTCAGGGCACAGGAGTCAATGAAATTCTGGGTTTTAAACCCAGTGGACGCCGCGTCATCAAGCCGTGCCCTGCCCCCTGGCGTCTCACGTGACCACAAGCTCTGTGTTCTTCACTTGGTGCCCGGCTAGCGAGCAGGATGCTGCCGGGTATCATCAGCGTAGAACAAGACAGGTGTATCCCTAAATACATGCTAACAGGATGGTGAGTCCTGTGTTAACTAGCTGTAGGACATCTGTATATCAGAGATAGATAGTTACATTAAAAGTTAGAAGCAGGCAGGGAATAGGATAGAACAGAGGGTAAACCCAAAAATTAGTCTGCAGGCGTTAGATACCAAATAGTCAACTTAGAGTACAAACTGGAACCCTTAGGTCCTCGTTTAGCCCAATGGATCTCTTCCGAAGTAACCAGGAACAAATCTTAGAGTAGAAGAAATTACATCAAAATAACAAACACATATTTTATTTTTTTTACTTTGCATGTGGTCAATGTAATGTTTTGTGTGTCTTTCTGGTACTGGACTCCGGACCGGATACACCGAATGTTGCCTCAGAGAGACCCTACTTGTGGGAGATGCTTGTTGACAACGGGCACGTACCTCCATGTTTGGTGGAAATGTACCCTACTTATTCCCTTCTGGAGGATGGTACATAATGCTGTTGTTCATATATCTGGACTGGACGTTCAATTTACACCGGCTTCATACCTCCTTTTGCAATTCCAAGCTTCGATCTCGTCTATGCGTAAATCGGTGGCGATGAGACTTATAATGGCGGCTAATCTTTTAATCCTGTTGTATTGGGGATCGTCAACGATCCCATCTCGACGAGTCTGGATTGACAAAGTTGAGTCTTTACGTGCAGTGGACCATCTGGTGGTGTTAGAAAGAGATCAAATTGAAGAGTTCACGCGCTTGTGGTTCTACTGGGACGAGTTTGTTTCCAGCGGCCTACGACTTCCACTACCACCTACTACTGAGTAGGGGTACCTGCCAAGGACATGATCCTGAGTAGGCAGGAGACCGTGTGATCGGGCCGTGGCTGGTTTCCTCGGAACCCTGTGGCCGATCTGGGACCGGGATGTCATGTTTTGCCTCCTTTACCCTACCTCCCCTCCCCCCTTTTTTTTCTCTTTCTCCTTCTTTCCTTCTCCCTCTTTTCTCTTCTTCTCTTTATATTTTCTGTCTCTATTTCTCCTCTGTATTCTATATTTCCTCTAATATACTCAGCACTTATTTTGTATTTTTCATCTTCTGTATGTCTACTGGCGCTAAAAACTGGGAATGATGTGTTCCACTATTCGGTTGCACTGGGGGACTGCTTTCTACCTTGTTGATAGTTTGGGTTTGATAACGTTGACAAACTTGACCAACCTGGTTGGCTTTATCATCACCAGCTAGTATGTTCTTACCCTGTGCATTGGAATTCACCTCACTTGTATATGACACATTGTTCGCGATGCCAATGTTTTTGTTGGACATATATTGCTAACTATTGTTTCTTGTCATTGGATTGTATATTTTTCTTTCTGCTTAATAAAATTGTATTACACAAAAAAAGAGTAGAGGAAATTACATAAAAAATAACAAATATTTATTTTTTACTTTGCATGTGGACAATGCAATGTTTTGTGTGTTGTGGCTTTTACATTTTAGATTACCACTTTCATAGCATAGCATATTTTCAGATAATTTTTAAAAGATTGTTTATATCGACTGGTCAAATACAAATAGTAGAAATTACTAAACGACACAAAACACAACACGTTGGAGAGTGAAAGGCATAGATGGCAGAACAGGCTTGTCAAATGTTTGCTGTCAAAAGAAAACCTCTCTTTATACTGCTTCATTCAATATCTTTAGAACATTACTGACAAGAATGATGTATCATTTAGTACTTTAAAAGGTTCTTCAGTAAGCCATGGAAAGTGATGAGCAATTCTTTTGACCTTGACACCCATAAATAATTATGATTATCTGCACTATTTCACTTGAAAAAAAATGGACACTCCTCATGGCCTGTTAAGTCAGCTTGATGTTTGATAATTCATATGTTAAAGTCATTCAAGGTCAATGAACCTTATATTTTCTGAATATACTTTGATAGCTATAAAAATCATAATTTATGCTCTGTTATACTTCACAGTAGACCATTCAAGTATATACTATAATAATCTGAGAAATTGAAAAAAGAACGACAGTGAAGTAAATTGTTTGTATTTTAAAAATAATATTAGCCATTACTGTTTTAATGGAAAAAAGGATTAGCAAGAACTTTGCGTGGCATTGATGTGGCCAAAAGTATAGATACCATTATGTTATAATCAAATAATACACCATCCAAATTCTTGTTTGAAGTTTGTCTTTATGCACGATGACAATTCACAATATTTTTGGCAGAATATCCTTTGGACAGACGAAACAAAAGTAGTACGTTTGGAAAATCACAACTACTTTCACCAATAGTAAGCTGCAAGAAATTTCTTATTACAAATACTGTAATTAATTCAAGCGAAAAACTTAAAAAACATCTAAAAACAGAAAATCAATCACCAAGGCACGTTTCATCTATCAAGGATTTTTCAAATGGTGTTTCATTGTACCCCTGTTGTGTGCATTTATAAATACTCCTCTCTCATGTGTTCTGGTCTTTCCTTCAGGGATGCTGGTTGGCATCCCTCAGCGCATGTGTACTGGTCCAGTTCATCCACTGCGCATCTGTGCCCGCATCCTAAGGTCTTAACTCCCACTAAGCCTATTCTAACCAATGTCCTAACACCCCTCATCCATTAACCCTATCTGAACTAAGGTCCTAACCCCCCTATTATTTCTATTCTATCTAAGGTACTATTTTGGCCACTTCTGTAGAGTACCACAGTGTTTTTTTTTCCCTTTTTTGTTTTTGCTAACAAGCCGAATGCAATTGCCTGTGGCCTACAATAATGCCTCCTTTAAATAATCCCATTTCTCCTGGACTCCCTTTAAACTCCTCCAGTCTGATAATGACTCATTCACATTCTTTTTTATATAAAGAGTACCCTTTATATAACAATACCGGGTACTCCTTATATAGAAAAGACAGAAGGTAGGAAAGGAGGAGGAGTGGCCCTGTATGTGAAAAACAACATAAAAAAGAACCAAATAAAAGTGAGCGAGGTGAACATAGGGTCAGTTTGGTTACGCTAACATTTGGCAATCATACAGTAGCTTGTGTAGGTGTGATCTATAGACCCCCTGGACAAGTAGAAGAGCTAGATAATCTGCTGTTTGTGGAAATAGCCAAACTGACAATGAAGGAAGTTATTATCATGGGGGACTTTAATCTTCCTGATGTGAACTGGAAAACCAAAATAGCTGGGTGCACCAGGGGTACGAATATTCTAAACTCCCTACTGGGATTATCTCTAACACAAGTAGTTGAGGAGCCGACCTGTAAAGAGGCCATATTGGTTTTAATACTCACAAATGGAGGTTTGGTATCAGATGTTGTTGAAGGTGAAAATTTGGGATCTAGTGATCACCAGTCAGTGTGGTTTAATATAAGAACAGGGGTGGAGCCGCACCAAACAAAAACAAAAGTTTTAGACTTTAAAAAAACAGATTTTTCTAAAATGAGATTTTGTGTGAATGAGTCATTATCAGACTAGAGGAGTTTAAAGGGAGTCCAGGAGAAATGGGATTATTTAAAGGAGGCATTATTGAAGGCCACAGGCAATTGCATTCGGCTTGTTATCAAAAACAAAAAAGGGAAGAAACCACTGTGGTACTCTACAGAAGTGGCCAAAATAGTGAAGAACAAAAAGATAGCATTCAATAATTATAAAAAACCTCAGAGTGAAGAAGATAGGCAAACCTATAAGATTAGGCAAGAAAGAGGCAAAGCAATTTATAAGAGCTTCCAAAGCACACGCAGAAGGGAAAATAGCTCAGTCAGTAAAAAAGGGGGACAAAACATTTTTTAGATACATAAATGAGAAAAGGAAAGTAAAACAAGGATTAGTTAGTTTAAAAACAAAGGAAGGAAGGAAGGTATGTAGAAGAGGATAAAAGTCTCGCTGACTGCCTCAATGAATATTTTTGTTCAGTCTTTGCAGAAGAATAGGAAGGAAAGGGACCTCAGTTAGGAGGAAACACTAAAGAGACATTTACATATGAGTTTACAGAGGAGGAGGTTCTACAGCAGCTGTCTAAAGTAAAGACAAATAAGTCAATGGGGCCTGATGGGATCCATCCTAAATTATTAAAAGAGCTCAGTGGTGTAATGGCAAAACCGCTAACAGATTTATTTATCCAATCCTTGTTAACGGGAGTCGTCCCAGAAGACTGGAAATTAGCAAATGTTGTGCCCATTTACAAGAAGGGTAGTAGGGAGGAATCAGGGAACTATAGGCCAGCTAGTCTTACGTCAGTAGTGGGGAAATTAATGGAAACCATGTTAAAGAAAAGGATTGTTGAACATCTAAAAACACATAGATTACAGGATCAGAAACAACATGGGTTTACCTCAGGGAGATCATGCCAAACTAATCTTATTGATTTTTTTGATTGGGTAACAAAAATAATAGACAAAGGTGGTGCAGTAGACATTGCTTATTTAGATTTCAGTAAGGCTTTTGATACTGTTCCGCATAGAAGGCTTATCAATAAATTACAATCTTTGAGCTTGGATTCCAATATTGTTGAATGGATTAGGCAGTGGCTGAGTGACCGGCAACAGAGGGTTGTGGTAAATGGAGTTTATTCGGCGCAAGGTCTTGTTACCAGTGGGGTACCTCAGGGGTCAGTACTTGGACCCATTCTCTTTAATATTTTTATTAGTGATATTGCAGAAGGTATTAATGGTAAAGTATGTCTTTTTTCTGATGACACAAAGATTTGCAACAGGGTTGACGTTCCTGGAGGGATCAGCGAAATGACAAATGATTTAGGTAAACTAAAAAAATGGTCGGGGCTGTGGCAATTGAGTTTTAATGTGGATAAGTACAAGATAATGTACCTGGGGTGTAAAAACCCAAGGGCTGAATATAGAATATTTGATACAGTCCTAACCTCAACATCTGAAGAAAGGTATTTAGGGGTTATTATTGCAGAGGATCTAAGGGTAAGTAGTCAATGTAATAGAGCAGCAGGAAATGCTAGTCTAGCAGAATGTTTGGTTGTGTAGGGAGAGGTATTAGCAGTAGGAAAAGGGAAGTGCTCATGCCACTGTACAGAGCACTGGTGAGACCTCACTTGGAGTACTGTGTGCAGTACTGGAGACCGTATCTCCAGAAGGATATAGACATCTTAGAGAGAGTTCAGAAAAGGGCTACTAAAATGGTGTATGGCTTGAAGGAGAAAAGTTACCAGGAAAGGCTTAATGATCTTAACATGTATAGCTTGGAAAAAAGACGAGACAGAGGAGATATGATAGAAACATTTAAATACGTAAAGGGAATCCACAAGGTAGAGGAAGGGAATATACTTAAAAGGAAACAAAGTAGCAAAACAAGAGGACATAGTCTTAGATTAGAGGGGCAAAGGTTTAAAAGTAACATCAGGAAGCATTATTTTACTGAGAGGGTGGTGGATACATGGAACAGCCTTCCAGTTGAAGTGGTAGAGGCCAAAACAGTGATTGAATTTAAGCAGGCATGAGATAGGCATAAGGCTATCCTAAACAAAAGATAAATCGAGGTAAAGTATCCATGTAATTGGGCAGACTAGATGGGCCGAAAAGGTTCTTATCTGCCGACATTTTCTATGTTTGTATGTCTCTAAGGTCTTAACCACCTCTATTAATCCTTTTACTGCTGAGCCCTTTCACGCCTGTGTGCTGAGCTAATTTTTACCGCTTTTGCGGTAATAGATGTCATTGCGGTAGCGCGATGAGGTCTATTGTCTCCGCCAGGGTGCCGGATGCTGGGCTAACATCCGAGATGTTAGCCCGCACCGGGGGCCTCAGCGATCGACCTGAATCCCGGCCGATCGCTGCCTCCTGTACTAGGATGTGCTCAGCGCGTCCATAGCACAGGAGAACCACTTGGCTGGACGTGCTGAGCGCGTCCTTAGCAGCCAAGTGGTTAACCCTAACCTAACTAAGGTCCAAACCCCCCAGCCATCTCTAAAACCTCTATATTAACGTAATTATTAAAGTTTAAAAGAAAAAAAAATAAGTGTAGATTCTGGAATGACTGTAAAATCTGTTATCCATCTTATCTCTTCTATTTCCTTTATGACCATAAAAAGTATTAAATTTGTCCAGAGAGACGCACTATCAAATTCTCTGGACAAATTTAATACATATATACATATCCAGAAATTCAAAAGAAAACAGTGTTTGAAGAAATACTTTTTACAAAACCCTATTCAACATAAGATGGAAACCAATGAAAAATGGCAACATGCACAACTAAAGAATAAGTCTATTTTTCTTCGTAAACAGATGATCCCAAAAGAAATGATCCTTTGAAAATATGGTCATGAAGGAAATAGAAGAGATAAGACCAACAAAGAAAAACACTTGACCATGGATGAGAGGAAAGCATCGAGAGAGCTGTCAGAAGATCATGAACTGATTCAAACCAATGGATAAAGGGGAAGGAATTACCATACTTTCGAACGAGAAGTATGAACTTAAATCTAACAGGATTCTACATGACCATTCCATTTATAGGAAAATCCCAAAGAATCCCACAGACGATATCAATAAGAAATTTGAGTACTTCATAAAAATGGTTGAAAAGAAAGGGATCTTAAACAAGAAAGAATCTGAGCTTTTAATGACAGAACACCCGAAAGTACAATTATTTAATTATCTACCCAAAGTGCATAAAGATGCAATAAACCCACCTGGCCGCCCGATTATATTAAGGATCGATTCACCCTCCAGCAGAATATCTCAATATAGAGATCATTTACTCCAACCAACTGTTAAGAATACACCATCTCATTTAAAAGACACAGGAGATATCCTAAAAATCCTGGATACTGTAAATTGGGAGGAAGGATACCATTTGGTAACATGTGATGTTAGCTCACTATAAACTATCATACCCCATGATGATATAGGATGTACGGCAATGAAAAACAAATGCAAGAAAAATGGAGGGTTGGATCCTGAACAAATCAACTACATAATAGAGTATAAAATTGATACTCTTCAATAATTGTTTTCTGGTACAATGAACAATTTCATATACAAGAAACTGGCACAACAATGGGCACCAAATTATGCAAAACTTTTTATGATGGAATGGGAAGATACTTGGATTAGAAAAGAACACAAGTGGACTCCACACTTAATTGTTTTTAAGCAATACATCAACGATATCTTTTTATATGGAAGGGCGATGAAGAAATTTTATTAGAATTTTTACAATACATTAATAGTAATAATTGGAGAATAAGACAGCCTACAGCAGCAATGGCGAACCTATGGCACGCATGCCACAGCTGGCATGCGGGGCCGTCTGTGTCGGTACACGAGCCGTAGACTTGCATCGTAGCATCCAGTCATGGTCCGCTGCCAACTGGCCAATTCGCGGCACCTAAAGCCTGAGACACGCTCAGTGTGTCCAGGTTTTTCTACCTCCCTCGCTTAGGCAGCATCACGATGAGGCGCTGAGCAACGGGAGTTGGAAAACTCCAGCTTTTCCCCCGGCAGAGCAGTGCGATGAGAGGATGGGCAGGATCTGCAGCAGATAGCACAGGGTCCTGTAGATCCCTCTCACCTACCATTGTGTCACCCCACCGGGGGTCGGAGCTACAGAAGCCTCGTAATGCCACTGACTCTGGCCAGCCTGTCAGTGGTGATTAAATGGTCTGGTCTGAGGTCCAGGTATCTTGGCATGATCTGGTCTGAGGTCTAAGAGTGGGCATGATCTGGTCTGAGGTCCATGAATCTGGGCATGATCTGGTCTGAGGTCCAGGTATCTGCACTTGATCTGGTCTGAGATCTATGTATCTGAGCATAATCCGGAAGGGACTGTGAGGAGCAGGACAGAATTCTGTCTCTTGCCCTGACTCCTCCCTGATACAGCACTCAGGCTTGTGGCACCATTTGCGTGGTGGGGCTGTGCCTGTGATGTCACGTCATGTGCAGCAGTCCCTCACTGCTGCAGCACAGGAAGGAGCAGGAGAAGACTGAGTGAAGGAGCCGAGTCAGTGTGAGCCATGAGTGAGAAAGGTCAGAGTACATACCGCACAACAGCAGCACCTTGTCAGACCCAGCAGCACACTTGTCAGAACAAGCAACACTGTCAGACCCAGCAGCACCCTTGTCAGAACATGCAGCACTGTCAGAACATGCAGCACTGTCAGACCCAGCAGCACTGTCAGAACAAGCAGCACTGTCAGACCCAGCAGCACTGTCAGAACAAGCAGCACTGTTAGATCAAGCAGCACCCTTGTCAGAACAAGAAGCACTGTCAGAACAAGCAGCACTGTCAGACCCAGTAGCACCCCTGTCAGACCCAGCAGCACTGTCAGACCCAGCAGCACCCTTGTCAGAACAAGCAGCACTGTCAGACCCAGCATCACTGTCAGAACAAGCATCACTGTCAGACCCAGCAGCACCCTTGTCAGACCAAGCAGCACTGTCAGAACAAGCAACATTGCCAGACCCAGCAACACTGACAGAACAAGCAGCACTGTCAGAACAAGCATCACCCTTGTCAGAACAAGCAGCATTGTCAGAAAAAGCAGCACTGTCAGATCCAGCAGCACCCTTGTCAGAACAAGCAGCACTGTCAGAACAAGCAGCACTGTCAGAACAAGTAGCACTGTCAGACCCAGCAGCACCCATATCAGAACAAACAACACTGTCAGAACAAGCAGCACTGTCAGACCCAACAGCACCCTTGTCAGAACAAGTAGCACTGTCAGAACAAGCAGCACCCTTGTCAGAACAAGCAGCACTGTCAGACCCAGTAGTACTTTTGTCAGACCAAGCTTCAGTACGCTTGTCTGTGCTACTGCTGGTTCTGACACGAATACTGCTGCTGCCGGTTCTGACTCGAGTACTGCTACTGGTTCTGATAGTGCTGCTGGTTCTGACAGTGTGCTACTGCTGGTTCTGACAGTGCTGCTGCTGGTTCTGACAGTGCTGCTGCTGGTTCTGACAGTGCTGCTGCTGGTTCTGACAGTGCTGCTGGTTCTGACAGCGTGCTACTGCTGCTGGTTCTGACTGAGTGCTACTGATGGTTCTGACAGTACTGCTGCTGGCCCTGACAGTGCTGTTGCTGGTTCTGACAGTGCTGCTGCTGGTTCTGACAGAGTGCTACTGCTGCTGGTTCTGACAGAGTAGTACTGCTGCTGGTTCTGACAAGTACTGCTGCTGGTTCTGACACAGTGCTACTGCTGCTGGTTCTGACGAGTATTGCTGCTGGTTCTGCCACGAGTACTGACAGAACCAGCAGCAGTAGCACTGTCAGAACCAGAAGTAGCACTGTGTCAGAACAAGCAGCAGTACTCTTGCAGGGTTAGCACTTTGAGACACATAATTTGTTCAGCGATCCAGTTTAGCCACTTGGGCTCAAAAAGGTTTGTCATCCCTGGCCTACAAGATCGGATGCATACCACAGAGCTCCCTTGCTGGCTTGCCCTAGTGAGCTTCATACTGGCGTCCCTCCATCGGCTTCAGAACTTTTCCTTTTGGCTGGTTCCCCTCTCTGGAGCTCGGATACAACGGCAGCTGGTTGGAGGACCCTCTCTTCATTTGCTGCCTTGCTGTACCCTGGCCCTCCTCTCACAGCCATAACTGTGTCACCATCTTTGAGGCCTTCCAGAGTACTCTGTGCTGCTGCGGGGTAATAGCGGCTGTTTCGCTGCCGGGATCGTAGCAATTCCTCCTTGGAACAGTGGTGGAGCGCCTCGGGATTTGGCGGCTCTGCCTCTTGCCTGAGGGCTGGGCAATCTGAGGTACTAGGGGCTCTCTCCTTTTTGGGCCTGTCTCTCGGTCCCGGTTGCCTCGACACTGTTGGGAGGCAGAGGGCTGTCTCCTGGACATTAGAGTGTCACTTGGAGTTGGACGTGACGGTGGAGCAAAAAACCCATCGTGGTAAGGAGCCAGCCTGTTCGAATTCCTCCGATGAAACCTCTGGACCCACACATCGGGAGACGCCTGTTGGAGGTGTCCTGCAACGGAACCGAGCCGAACAGCTCACTTTGTATGTCCTGCATAAAATCATGGATGATTTCAGGACCTCTGGTGCAGCAATCTGCATGTGATGCGTGCTGTGGTGTAGACCTTGCAATCCCAGATCTCCTACGTATGTTTTTGCTCCCAGGAAATGGCGGCAGCGCAGGTGGCTTCAGATGCCAAGATTGCTGATCTTCAGCTGCAAGTTTTACGTAGTCCATAAGTTCATTACAGTCTTTCCCCTACGTTGCACTCTAGCTCCCCCTAGTGGCATAGCTTCTCAGAGCCAAAAAATAAACACAGGGCTACACAAACATAAGGGGCTACTTTACATACTTGGTGCTAACGTTAGCGGTCACCTGAGTGAGCATTAACATTAGCCCTGTTAGCCACAGCATATTACAATCCAAACACTAACTAGGGATGTGCGTTTCGGGTTTCGGAATTTCGGAATTTTCACAAAATTTCCCGATTCGTGCATTCGGATTCGGACGATTTTTCCGAAAATTTTCAGATCCGAAAACGGCAGATCTGAAAAATTTACGAAACGAAAATTTGTTCGGAATTCTCAAATGGACTAGAAATGTGTAAAATCGAAAATCATTTTCGTTCCTTTCGTAATTTCGGCTCAATTCCTGATTTCGGTTCCATTTCAGTAATTTCGGACAACGTATTTTTTGGTTATATCGCTGATTCTGTAATTTTGTATCATTCCCATCTCAATGTATCCTTCTTGTAAAACCAGAGAAATCTCAATGTATCCTTCCTGGAAAACCAGAGAAATCTCAATGTATCCTTCTTGTGAAACCAGAGAAATCTCAATGTATCCTTCCTGAAAAAACAGAGAAATCTCAATGTATCCTTCCAGGGAAACCAGAGAAATCTCAATGTATCCTTCCCGGGAAACCAGAGAAATCTCAATGTATCCTTCTTGTAAAACATGAGAAATCTCAATGGCAGAATTATCGTATCGACAGAAATATCGAAAAACCATTAGTTTACGTCAAAACGAATAGACACTTTGAAACGAGGAGAACAGACGTTCCGAAAAACACGAAAATTTCCGAAATTACGAAAAGAAGTCGATACGAAAAATGAAACGAAAAAGAAACGAACCGAAACGGAAATCGGCCGAAACGAACCGAAACGAAAATTTACAAAATACGAACGAACCGAACCGAACCGAAAAAAAAAATCGGTGCACAAGTCTAACGCTAACGGGTTAAGAAACCCTTTTCGCTTTTTAAGCGCCTGCATTGTAATATCGTGCTAAAACGGGGGTGGAAAGGAAAAACCTGCAGGCGCAGGTTTATCTCCTTTGCGCCCCCGTTTTAGCTCGTTGAGTGTAATGTAGCCCAAATAATTAAAAAATAACGTATTGGGGAATAAGTCTTGAATGGTCGTATAGTAAGCAAAATGTCAACTTTTTAGATTTAAACATTTTTATAGAAACAGGACGGTTTAAAAACAAAACATTTTTATACCCGTTGACCTGAACAGCTATATATAAAGAAGAAAGCGGTCATTTAAATAAAACAATGGTTGGATGGAGTACTAAAAGGCCAATTTTTAAGAATCCGCAGAAATGGTACGGAGGATGGAGATTTTTTACACCAGGCGGAGACTATCAAGAAACAATTTGCAGAAAAGAGATATAACAAAGACATCCTAGATAAAACTAAAAAAGTGGTATTGAGTATGGAAAGAAGCAAGACCCTACAGAAGAACCTCTAACAGAAGGCAAGAACTGGAGTCCCCTTTATTAAGTGAATATAACAAAGACCATAAGAAATATTGGCCTAGCCTAAGAAGAGACACGGATTTAGAAGCAATACTGGAAGAACACCCACAGATAATCTTCAGAATGAGAGCAATATAAAACAAAAAGTTGTGAAAAGCGGCCCCCTTAACCCCTTAGTGACCGGGTAGTTTTACGCAAATCCGTCCTTTAGTGCCCGCTAACGTTTTTACGTTTCTGCGCTGTTTGTGTTTAGGTCAAATTTTCCTCTTACTTGTTTATTCAACACACACATATTATATACCGTTTTTCCCACCATTAAATGGACTTTCTAAAAATACCATTATTTCCATCATATCGTTTAAATTACTATAAAAAAATGAAATATGATGAAAATATGGTAAAAACACACTTTTTCGTAATTTAATCTCCAAAATCTACAACCAACAAAAAAGACCCCAGCTAGATAGTTTAAAAAATTTTGTCCCAAGAATAGAAATACCCAATTTTTACATGTTTTTGCTTTTTAACCCCTTCATTGCTGAGCCGGTTCACCTATGTGCTCTGATCTAATTCTGACCATTTTATGATAATTATTTTTAGATGACAGCCTAGGTACTATTTAACTAAACCCCCCCAGACAATTTTTTAAAATAAACTAACTTTTTTTTTTTTGAAATTTTATTTTTACACCAGGCCTTTCCAATGATGTGACCATCTAGCTGCTACGGATCGGGAGATAGGGGGATACAAAGAATCCCCCTATCTCCACATGGCAGCAAGGGGATTAACTGGCCCACTGACATACTCACACATATGTGTCAAACGATATTTTGCACCATGGAGTTGTTTTTATCTCTCATATATCAGGTTCATCCTTTTTGACCTCTGATATCAAGATCTTCAAGGATTACCGCTGAAAGATTGTCTATTAAAAAGTTAAGTGCGCTCACACTGGGTCTAGCACCCATTATTTTTCTCTATTGACTATTGTAAAGGGTTGTACAAAGTGTTATTGAGCGGCACCTGTCTATTAATTGCTAGTACGGCTATACCCTAGCGCCAAATTACCTCCTCCACCTTTTTTCAATCTATACTCACACATATGGTGAGGATGTCAGTGGGTGGGGGGTGACCTGGAGGCTTGACTGACATCCACGATGTCAGCCCCCTCCAGGTTTGAATTGCGATTCAGAACTGATTTGTGCCGAATCGCGATCCAGCAGCGAAACAGTTAATGCTGTACACCACTCCCCTTTCCAGCGGTGCAACCTGCATCGCTTTAACTTAAATGGTTGGGGAGATAGAGGGCTTCGAAGGAGCCCCCCACCCCCTTCCTGAATTCTGCCCACCGGCGCTTGCCGATGACGTCATCGGATCTGCCAGCCCCCAGGAAATGGCGAGGCAAGCTATCAGCTTGCCATAGATGCCGTTGGAGCCGGCAAGGGATGTAAGTATCGGCAGGAGGGAGGTTAGGAGCCCACTAACTTACTATGTACATCCGCGGGTCTAAAGGAGACCCGTGGGCAGGACGTACATAGTACGTCAGTAGTCGGGGAAGGGGTTAAAACAATAACACTAATTTTTTTTTTCCAAAACTATAAATTTATGTTAAATTTTGGACAAGGGTACAGAAAAAATAGGGGAGAGGAAGGGGAAAGGAACATAAAAAGACACATCAAACAGATAAACAGCACATTGCACTTGAGTAAGCATCGCTTAATAGGCTTGTGCACCGATTTTTTTTTCGGTTCGATTTGTTCGGATGTTTAAACTTTTCGATTCGGCTCGTTTCGGCCGATTTCTGTTTCGATTCGGTTCGTCTCGACTCGTTTTTCGTGTACATTTATTTTTCGGAATATCGACCATTTTTCATATTTTCGTGTCACTTTGCTCGTTTTTTGTATCGACTTTTCGTGATTTCGGAAATTTTCGTTTTTTCGGAACGTCTGTTCTCCTCGTTTCAAAGCTGTCTAACTCTATTCGTTTTGATGTAAACTACTATGGTTTACTTTATACTTTATATATTTTTTTTATAATAAATTTTTGGTTTCTTTTTCGGATCCGATAATTCATTCTGTCGATACGATAATTCTTGCGATTCTATCGTGTTTTTTTTTAATTAAATAAAGATCCTTTTTTTCTTATGAATATACATTTCACAACTTTATTTAATCACATTAAAAAATGGTATGAAAGCCAAGGAACAAAAAAAAATGAACAAAACGATTTAAAAAATGCTAAACTGACCCGAATGGTCTGACTTTAAAAATAAAAACCAGAACAAAAAGGTTTTAAAACGGAAAAATAGTTGATCAAAATGATCTGAAACGAAAAAAAAAAAGGATTTAAAACAGACAAAAAAATTAACCCTTTCGCTGCTGAGGTATTTCACGGCTTCCCTTCACGCCTGTGTGCGGCACTGCGGTCTGCTGCTGAGCTAATTTTTAACAGTTTCGCTCCTCTTGTTTAAACGCTTTTTTTTTAAGCCTTATTTTATAATATGACCCAGACGTGTTATATATCGTTCATTCCGGCAGACTCGGCAGATGATTCATAATATATCATTATCATATGTATGCGTCATGTCCTGTCTGTATATTATAACAAAAAATGCAATAAAATTAGAATTTTCAATGTTTGTTTTACAAGGTGTAAAGTATTTTTTTCACATTTTAACATGCGAGTGTTTGCGGTTATATTTTATGAGTTGCGTTTGTTAAAAAAAATTGAAAAGGGGACTTGTTATATTTTTTTGGGTGAAAATTACACTATTTTTAACAAACGCACCCCATACAAAAATCCTTAGTGCAGCATCATTATTCACATTATAATTGAAATGGGAACAATATTGCTGCATTAACAAAACAAAACAAAAAAACCTGTTTATTATTTTTTATATTTTAATTTTTTATCATTTTTAACATTGTCATGTTTGGTATTGTTGGAAAGGCCATGCTCTGGTCGATCCAAAGATACCAAACATTAACCAACCGATAGCTGCCACGGATCGGGAGATAGGGGGTTCCAATGAACCCCCTATCTCCACCATTGGTCGCAGTTAGGGGTTAACTCCAGAACTGACGTCATTGTGACGAGGTCTTGGGACTGTCGGCAGCTGCCGTTCCCCCACGCTGTTGTCTTCCTGCAAAGACGTGACCATGTTGGCGGGCAGCGTCTTAGCGGGCAGCGGTGGGAGAGAGAGAGCTCATAGCTGGGAGGAGGTGTTGCGTGAAGCTGCAAACAGGGACAAATAAACTAGACCTGAGACTGTGGACAAAAATCCGTGTTGTTGTGACATCGCCTAAGCTTAACAAAACCAGGCCACGTCGGTAATCAAATCTCAAGGCAGTACAACAAGGTTGTGTTAGTGTGTGACATTTTTTGGCAAGGCAGGAAGTGTAGAATGTGCACAGTCACATTCATGGCCACAAATATGTTGACAAATTTATGACAAAGGGTCCATAGAAATGTCAATACATTTATGTACATATAATTTTAACAGTGTGGAAACCAAGCAATACATATTAACTTATTAAGTAAGGAAAAGCAACGCACACAAACAGGAAAATATAGAAAAAATTGAAAATTTATTTACAACACGGGGAAGGGAAGGGAACATGCCATGGATGGCAAACTGCCCAACAGGGGCACAAACAACACAAACAAACATAGTGTAGTGGAAATAGACTGGAAGATGGCCGCCATTGTAAGCCAGGCAAACATCTTGTTCAGAATATTGGTTCACTTGAGATAATTACTGGCATTTGAGGAGATGTTGGAGCTGGTCCGCATCTTTGATTACAAAGATTATGACTGCCATAAGGGCCCTTACGGCAGGAAGAATAACACCCGCAAGGATCGTATCCTTGACAAGCTACGCACCACCATCCTGGAGCTGTTCGGGAAGGACCGGACGAAGGACCAGCTCCGAAAACGCTGGTCCGACCTCAAAGCACGCGAGCAGGAGCAGTTGAGGCACATCCGTCGCGTCATAGCCAAACGTAAGTGTCATGTTATATTGTAAAGCGCTGCACAATTTTGGGAGGAGGCTGGTCTCACTGCCGCTCCAGGATGTCAGCGGCATTGCTTATATGCTCCCGCAATTCCTGGAGCAGTTCCTGGATGGCATCTATGGAGGTAACAGGCAGGCGTAGCTCGCCGATCGCCTCCCGATTTATCATCCTGACACTGGAGGACGTGTCCGGTCTGGCTTCTCCTTCTATATATCCAATAAATGAAAGAAGGAAAATACAGTAAGTAAAGCAGGTTTCTATTTTTGGCTGAAAGTCTTGAAAAAATATAACAGTAGTATATACCAGTGCTGGCGGCCTCCTGAGGCTCCGACTCCTCCTCCTCCTCCTCCACCACCACCGTCAGCATCTCATCCGGTGCTATAAGAAATTAAAGAAATAAAAAATACAGTAAACAACAAAACTGATTTATTTTTGACCAAAAGTCGTTGCAAAATAAAACAGTATATACCAGCGCTGGTGGTCGCCCGTGGCTCCTCCTCCTCCTCCACTGGGGCACTGGTGCCCGCCGGGACAGATGCTGCCTTCTTCCTGTCTTCTGCCAAATCCAAAAAATAACACGTAAATAATGCAGACTGGAAAAAATGGTATATCTATACAATATATTGCCGAAAGTATTGCGACACCCCTCCACTACCCACTAGCACTACCAGCTTGACCCACCACTACTCCCATCTCATAGTTATAAAGTCACAAAATATTTATTTATTATTCCTCTGCACATAGACATATATTACCGTTCAATTATATATTTTTTTCAGAAGTAAACATTACGTTTATTCAATAAAAACTATTATTTGTGTTGTGTGCGTACAAAGCGCATTGTGCTGACTGCTTTTAGTTATTTTATAGAAGGCCTCAGCCTCAGTTTCACTTTCAGTTTCTGCTAATAAAACTGGATATTGCAGAAACAACAGAAATCCGCCATTTTGTTTTGAAATTTGCATCTAAAGCGTTCAATAATGACACTGCTGCAGCAAACTGAATTGCTGCGCTGCAACAATTCAGCAGCTGCTGAGGACGTATTGAACGCGGCTCTGTTTGGATGCACTTTCAGAAGAACTACATGTCCCATCCTACCACTTAGCAGAGACGCAGAGATTTTTATTGATGCGCAGATGGGAGCCAATATTGGGCAAGCTGCGGGTCATCTCGTATGCATCACTCAATCACAACAACCTCCCCCCCCAGCACACTACAGTACACACAGTGCCAAAATAAATCCAGCATTGTAACTTCATCTACATACATCAAATGTCACAATTTTCACGAATACGTAAAATCACAAAAAAGAAGAGCTATGGCAAAAATGCATGTATGACGAGTCGTGAAAACGCAAAGCTATACACAATCACATTGCATGAAAAAAGGACTAGATAAATCAACGTATTTCTGTGCACATTAGCACATGCAAGCACATTATTATTATTATACAGGATTTATATAGCGCCAACAGTTTGCGCAGCGATTTACAATATAACATGACACTTACGTTTGGCTATGACACTACGGATGTGCCTCAGCTGCTCCTCCTCGCGCACCTTGAGGTCGGACCAGCGTTTGCGGAGCTGGTCCTTCGTCCGGTCCTTCCCGAACAGCTCCAGGATGGTGGTGCGAACCTTATCGAGGATACGGTCCTCTCTTGCGTTATTCTTTCTGTCGTAAGGGCCCTTACGGCAGTCGTAATCTCGTCTGTCAAAGATCTGGACCAGCTCGAGCATCTCCTCAAATGCCATGTTGCTGGCCCGCTTCTTCCTGGGTGGTGGTGTTTCATGGGTGCAAGACGATGAGGAGGTGTCTGAATGGCACTCGTCTCTTGCAGCCATGATGAATAATAAAAACAATATTTTGGCCAAAAAGTTGTCAAAAAACTGGCTCAATAAAGTTATGACATTCGCGCGCGCGCATGCGCGACCCGCGGACGAATCGGATCCGACCCGATTACGAAGGAATTATCGTATCGACAGAATTATCGGATCATTGGAAACAAAAAAAACAAGTGATACGCATTTACAAATACAAAATTTACAGAATCAGCGATATAACAGATAATAGTTAAATATACAATGTCCAGAATTACCGAAATGGAACCGAAATCACGAATGGAACCGAAATCATGAATAGAGCGAAAATAAATTTCGATTTGACACATTTCAAGTCCATTCAAAAATTCCGAAAATATTTCGTTTCGGCTCGGAAAACTTTTCGGATCTGCCATTTTCGGATCTAAAAATTTTCGGAAAATCGGCCGCATCCGAAAACACGAATCGGGAAATTTCGTGGAAATTCCGAAACCCGAAACGCACATCCCTATCGCTTAAGTCATACACTGATAGTCCAAGAGTAAAATAAAATAGCCTTATTCCCAAAGGGGCAGTACCACTTCGTGGCGCACCTGATAGCCCCCTACCCCTGAATCTTCTCAGAAGTCCCCGACTACCCCTCTTATACATTTTTTAATCAAGTACAAATCCCATAGTTCCCAAGGCTCATATTTTGGAGGTGACAGATATATTAAATGAGTAGCCAATCGATCATATTCCCGAAATCTTTCCAAGTGAATAGTTTTTCAGTTCCTGGCTATCAGTAATAGGGCCATGGAGACAACCTGGAACCACATCCTGGGCCTCTCAACCTTACCAATATGAAATCTGGAGTGAAAGGAATCTCAGTTCCCACAACATTCAAGGCTAGTTCCACTACTTGCGTCCAGAAGGAATTGATAATTTGGCTCTGCCACCAAATGCGGATATAAGAACCATCCATTGCCCCACACCTCCAACACTTCAAAGAAGACTCTCCCGTAACCTTGGCCACCCTATCTGGAGACCAGTTCCACCGTAAAGTACCTTGCAGCTTGTCTCTTACCCCCTACTCCCTTTTGTTTCACTTGCCTTAGTCCCTTAGATTGTAAGCTCACGGGATGTCTAGCTGAGTACTAGTATAAAGTGCTGCATTAGCAGGACAATTTTCCTATGGGCAGGGTTGTCTGTTCCTTAAGTTTTATTTTGTCATCTGACTGTGCTTCCCCATTGTAAAGCGCTACGGAATTTTTTGGTGCTGTATAAGTACTTGTACCTGTAACTGTCTCTAATAAAGTAGCATTTTTGTCACCCCTACATTCCTACGAAAACACCTGCCCCATTCTCCAGAATCAATACTCCTACCCAGATCATTTTCCCATAAAGTTTGGTAATTAACTATGGACCTGATGGTAATCGAAAAAGTATTATTCAGCTTAAATCTCGCCATGAGAGTAGGGAAATCTAACATACAGTGCTTATCAAATAATTGATTGATAGTGACTATTAGGGATGAGCGTTTGGTTCGGATCTGTACGGAGATCAATTCGAACATCGCCCGTTCGGCTGTTCGTCGAACTCCGAACATTTCCGTGTGTTCGCCGCATGTTCGCCCACAATGGACCACTGCACTTTTCCACTGGCCTGAAGCTTGTAATTGACTACAGCCTTGCACCTGACCGCAGGTCAGGTGCAAGACAGGTCCAAGGCTATGCCAATCACGGCTCAGAGTCCTGATTGGGCAAATTTTGACCAATCATGGGCTCACAGAGCTAAGTCCCTGTCACGGTCCACCCCGTGTACCTGTCTTGCACACCTGGATCTTAGAACTTTGCCTTGTATCCTCTTCTTGGATTCCGTTCCAGGTTTTACCCAGGCTCTGCACCTGGACCAGGCTCCTGGAGATCCAGCCTGGGTCTTTCCTTTCTAGCCCTGGACTTCCAGCTGAGGCCTATCTGTGTTTAAGCCTCCTTAAAAGGCAGAGAGACCCAGCCAGCAGTGAGTCTGCATTGTTCTCCCTGACTGAGGTCACTTTGTTGTGTACAAACCTGCTCTTCCTGTACCAGCTTATCCTACGTATCCAGTACCCATCTGTCTACCTGTGGATTACAGTTGTTCTCACCATCTGACCTTTTGATCAAGGTACCGCTGTCTAGACTTATCCTTGGTGGACCCTGTCTGCAGTCTAGGACTGCATTACCCACAATCCACTGACTCTCCAAGAACTCTCCCTGGACTTTACTGCTATTCCCTTTGTTCTTTTGCCTGCAGTTAAGGACCATTTATGTTTTATTAAAGAATCTGCTTTGCGTGATTCCTGTCTTGCCTCCCCTCTGTGTCGCCGCCTGCCGGGCTCATACCAGAACCGCACACACTTCGTGACAGTCCCGCAGCACACTATATAAGGCTTCACACAGCCCCCAGCACGTGTATTTGCAGGAGTGAATCAGAGAGGAGAGGAGATTGTTCTGTCAGGGTGTATCAGTGATGTTGTAGGAGATTTCTGGGAATTTAAATCTGTCTTGGCACTGCCAGGCTATCAGGGACAGTGTGTATCAGAGCGTTATACCAGAGTTCAGCAAATTAGAATCTGTCTTGGCACAGCCTGTTATCAGTGTGTATCAGAGAGTTATACCACAGTTCAGCAAATTTAAATCTGTTTTGGCACAGCCAGGCTATCAGGGGCAGTGTGTATCACTGACTTATAGAATTGATCTGGAAAATCTGTATATATTTGATCTAATTCTAGATACCATACAATAACACAGTTTAATCAGAGTTCATCTATTGAGAGATGAATCTGGCTGTTGTCAGCTATCAGGGTGTTCTAGTCTGCAGGAGAGGAAGTGAATCAGAGAGAGAGAGTAGAGGATATTGGCAGCCTTGCAGGGAAAATATCAGTAAAATCGCCGACTTATATCAGAGTTCTGAATATCTTTAATCTGTATACCAGAGTTGAATCTGAGTTCTGCATATCTCCAATCTTTATACTAGAGTTGAATCAGACATCTGTATATCTTTAATCTATATCACTCACCATGTCAGACAGACAAAAAAGGACAGGCAGACGCTCCCAGACACAGATAACAGGACAAGCAGCCTCTGTGTTGGAAGGCTGTGCCCCTGGTCGTCGTGGACGTGGTGCATCCTCTGCAGGGGCACACTTGTACTGGTTTCTAACTGGTGCTGGCCGTCTTAAGCAGCAGCAACATACAGAGGATTTGCAGGATTGGCTAACCAGGCCATCCTCATCCTCCGAGTCCTCTGCCAGCCAGGCTTGTAGTGGTTTACAGTCCACCTCAGCTGCTAAAACATCTAATTCAGCCTCCATGTCTACAGCTACTCCTGCCATAGCCTCACTATCATACACGGAGGAGTCAGCTGAATTGTTTGACTACAGTGACAGTGACATGCTGCATGAGGATGCGCAGCAACTCCAGTGCTCTGTTTCAAACTCTGAGGTTGTGGAAGGGAGTATAATCAGCCTAGAGGGAGGGGTGCCAGTGACACACAAAGAACTGGCACTCACGTTCCCCCAGCAGCTGCAGCATATTGCGAGGTTGGCTCCAGTGACGAGGAGATAGGGGGTGATGACGATGATGAGGTCACTGACTCCACCTGGGTGCCTGATCGAACAGAGGAGTCATGGGAGGAGGAGGAGGCACAACAAAAATGAGGCAGAACGTCCTCTATGAGCAACCGTAGTCAATCCATGGCATCAGATGTCAGAGCTACTCGGGTGCAGAGCGCTGTCTCGCAGCACACGTCCAGGATCTCTGCTGTCTGGGAGTTCTTCATGACATGTGCAGCAGACTGCAGCGTTGCTATTTGTAAGCTATGTCGGAAGAGGATCAAGTGTGGGAAAGACATCAGACACTTGGGTACCACGTGCTTGAGGCAACATATGACCACCTGCCACGCATCCCGTTGGCACAACAATTTGCATATGTCCTCCTCCTCCTCATCTGTCTCTACCCCCACTATATGTCCTGCTATGTCATTGCCTACAACCTCCACTGACAGGAATGATGCTACAGTAATGGGTGTACCAGGTCCTTCCTCAAAATGTGACAGCATCCCATCAGCTGAAGATTTACACAGTCAGATTACATTGCTCCAGCTGCTGCAGCGTAAGAAAAAATATAGTCCCCACCATCACCAAGCACAGTGTCTAAATGCCAGCTTAGCAAATTTACTCGTATTACAGCTGCCGCCTTTCCAGATGGTGGACTCTGCTTCCTTCCGTGAATTTGCTGAATGTGCTGTACCACAGTGGCAGGTTCCAAAACACCATTTCTTTTCATGGAAGGCCATTCCAGCACTATACCAGCACGAAGACAGGGTTATCGAGTCATTGGGAAAGGCAGTCAGCAGCAAGGTGCACATTGCTTTAGACACGTTGTCCAGCAAGCATGGACAGGGCCATTACATTTCCTTCACGGCACACTGGGTAACTCTGCTTGCAGCTGGGAGGGATCCAGGACGGGGCTCTGTGCTGGAGCTTGCTCATCCACCACACCTCAAGAAAGCTGCTTATATGAGGTCTGTCTGCTCCACCACCTCTTCCTCCTCCTTCAATGTCTCTGGCGAAGTGGCAGTTAAACCGACGCGTGGCAGGGGCTACGCAATATCTCAAGCAAAAAGATGCCATACTGTGCTTGAGCTGGTTTGTTTAGGGGACAGGAGCCACACCAGGCCAGAAATTCTGTCAGCTCTGCAGGGGCAGGCGCAGAGATGGTTAACACCACGCCAGCTTGAGCTGGGAATGGTCATCTGTGATAATGGCAGCAACCTTCTCTCTGCCCTACGCAAGGGTAAATTGATGCATGTACCATGCCTAGCACACGTCCTAAATATAGTGGTACAGCGTTTCATAACCAGGTACCCAGGGCTGGCAGAGATTCTCAGCCAGGCCAGAAAAGTCTGCAGCCACTTCAGACGGTCATTCTCAGCAAGTGTTCGGCCTGGCAGAAATTCAAAGAGACTTCCACCTTCCCACAAACTGCCTGATCTGTGACATGCCCACCAGATGGGACTCGACATTGGCAATGCTGCAGCGTCTGCACAAGCAGCAGAGGGCCATCAATGAGTACCTGTGTGAGTATGGCACAAGGACTAAAAAGTGACATTTATAAAAATGAATCAGTCCTGCATCAGCAGCTGTTAATCCCCTGATGCTGATGTAACTGAATAGATCGGGGATCTCTTCTGCATTCCCTAAACCTCCACCACTGCACTCTCCCACAGTACCACAAAGGGGTTACGGTGTGAAGCCACTTGCTGCCACTAAAGGTAAAATATTTGGGTGCACTGCCACTGACGCCTATACCAGATTCATATCATTTAAATATTTGACCGCAGGGTCCAACCCTGCACTCTTCCACAATACCACAGAGGAGTTACGGTGTGACTGCACTGTTGCCAACACTAAAGGCCCAATTTTAAAGCACCTATTGTTACTTTCATCCAAAGCCTGCATAAGTTTCACCATAATTTAGCCAAAATATTCACTAAACTTGTTCTGCGTGTCCTAAAACGTCTCCTCTTTTCATAAAGGCTGCAGCCCCAAGTAGTTGTTTATGAATAGATTAAAGGATAAACATTTACCGTCATTTGAAATGTCATTTTTTTCTTTTTAAATGTTTTTATACATCCTACAAATCCGCCACTTCACGGGCAGGTTATGGGGACCTCCTAGGCGCGAATTTTTCATTTTTATTCTTAACCTTTATTTCATGGAAAACTCACTGTTCCTTTAAAAATGTTTTCTTTTAAACTTTTTGTCCTTGTTTCCTGTCCCCCAGGGCACTACCCGCACCCCCATACACCTTTTATGGTGAATCTCTAGTATATATGCCCTCTTGGAGGGCACTCTAAAAATCGAACGTTCGGGTCCCATTGGCTTACATTGAGTTCGGATCATGTTCGAGTTCGAACTCGAACTTCTAAAATTGTTCGAGTTCGAAGTCGAACCGTACACGGGGGCGTTCAGCTCATCCCTAGTGACTATACCACTTTCCTCCCAATTTTGGCAATTGAAGTGGGGGAGAAGATAGCAAAGTATCATAACTGGGGACGAATGCGAAACTGGGCCAGTATTAGAAATTTTCAAGAACAAAGAATCCCACACTGCCAAGTACACCATGGTCATGGGGAAGATGGCTCGTGACAAATCCAGAAAAACAGAAATATGGTTGTAGTTAGCAGTGGTGTATTTAGGATTTGTGCTGCCCTAGGCCTGACTAAACTCGTGCACCCCCTAATTTAAATTTGAGGCACCCCTTCCTGACAAGGGCACACCTCTTTCTGGTTAATCCCTACCCTTCCTCTTTAAGCTCCACCTTTTCCTCTTAGAGCTCCGCCTTTTCCTCTCTTTGTATTAAAAGTGGATACCAAGTGCCTAGTTGGAAATTTTGTATACCATTTCAAATGTATCTATTGAGATATATAAAATTATGAAATGTTTAAATTCAAGCATTTTTACAAAGAACAGCCATGCATGTCAAGTATACTGGATCACAGACACTCTAATTGGTTGAACAATAAAATCCACAGAGAAGTGCACTGCATATGAGCGTATCACAGAGCTGCACAGCAATAAATCCCACAGAAATGGGCACTGTGTATGAGCATATCACAGAACTGCACAGCAATAAAACTCACAGTAATGTGCAGTGTGTATGAGCGTATCCCAGAGCTCCAGGGCAATAAAACTCACAGTAATATGCAGTGTGTATCACAGAATCAACAGCAATAAAACTCCCAGCAATGCAATGTGCAGTGTGTTTGTGTCACGGTTCCCGGATCCCACCACGCAGTCATTAAAGCCCAACACTCCACAGAGCCCAAAAGCTACCAACAGGGTAGCCGTAGAAGAATCCCTAACTGTCTGGTCCTTAGAATTGGCCAGGTATACTAGCTAGACAGAAAGGGTTAATCAAAGACAATGTCGTAATACAAAACCAGGTCATCAACACAGGGGTAGTCAGATGAGCCAGAATCAGGAATACAGAGTATAGAATAGTCAAATGGAATAGCTGGGTCGATATCAGTGCAGAAGCGTAGTACAAGAAAATAGTCTAGGGCAACAGAAGGCAGAATAGTCAGAAAACAAATAATGTTGTTAATGTTGAGAAAACAAGCAGAGGTCAATAACCGGTTAAATCACGAGAGAATTCAGGTACAAGGAGCTCAGGTATGGATAACCACGATCTGGCACTGCTTAGAAGGAACTGTTGGTTTTTAAAAGACCTTCACCAGACCGTGCCCCCCTCTCAAGCCACACCTCATGCAGCCACCTCCCTGCCTGTTTCAATTTAAACCGGGCGTTTTAAACCGGGCGTTGGTGAGCGAGCAGCATCAGACATGCTGCCGTCAAGCACACCAGAAAGGCTGGAAGCCGCCAACGTTACAGTATGAGTGTATCAGAATCCACAGCAATAAAACTCCCAGCAATGTAATGTGCGGTGTGTGTGTGTCAGCGTATCAGAATCCACTGCAATAAAACTCCCAGAAATGCAATGTGTGGTGTGTGTCAGCGTATCAGAATTCACAGCAATAAAACTCCCAGCAATGCAATGTGTGGTGTGTGTCAGCATATCAGAATCTACAGCAATAAAACTCCCAGCAATGCAATGTGTGGTGTGTATGAGTGCATCAGAATCCACTGCAATAAAACTCCCAGCAAACCGAGTGAATATCAGCACACAGCAATAATTTATTCTATATTTACCGGCCTCCGTCCGCGGTAGGGCTGTGTGCAGAGTCAGCAGGGACTGTGTACGGACTCAGCAGGAGGTCCTTCCAGGCCTCGTTAGGATCGCAGCTGTGCCTGTGCGTGGAGCCATCTTGTCAGCAGTGGGGTGCCACTGCCAGAGGGTGCACCGTGGCTTTGATTCCCTTCCCGGTGGGTGTTCAGTCCAGAATAGAGTGAGAGTCCGTGTTAATGAAAGGGTGGGCAGCTGCGTGCATGCGTGACACGTGGTTCAGCCAGTCAGGTGGTACTCAGACTCAGTACCACCTGACTGTCCAGACCTCGTGACCTGCACGCACGCAGCCTCACCAGGAGCTAGGCAGCTCAATGACAAATTTCTATCACTGCAGTGCTGGTTAAGGAATGGTCCACTTTAAACAGCAGTAAGCAGACAGGGCTTCATATTCTGCTGATACCCCACCTTTACCTTCCATTTATTGTCATCTTCTCTCACTGCACACAAATCACATCCCCTATCACTGCAGTGCTGGTTAAGGAAAGGTCCACTTTAAACAGCAGTAAGCAGACAGGGCTTCATATTCTGCTGATACCCCCCTTTACCTGCCGTTTACTGTCATCTTCTCTCTCTGCACACAAATCACATTCCCCTCCCCTCTCCTAGAGCTGCTGCGGGGCAGGGGAGGAGCTATGGAGGGAGTAGAGGGGGATTTTTATTCTATTCTATTTTTTTCCTAAAGCAAACGCCCTGCTCCGCTGCTCGTGGTTTAAGAACACAGCTCAAAGCTGACACACAGTGACAGTGGCACCTCCTAGTACCCCCTAATGACACCCCAATAATCACTGGTACCTGGGGCGGCCTGCCACTCCCCTAAGTATACCACTGCTCTGTGATATGCTCACACACAAGTTTGGCGAACTGCCAGAAAGTACGGTGCTGTTTGAAGGCAGTGCAAATCCCCATAGAGAAGTAATGGTTAATCTATTCAGAGAGCACCAAACGGCAGAGAAATGCCCTGATGTTCGGTGGTTTCAATCAGCAGGTTTATTCAGGCGAACCCCATAGGTTTCAATGTTAAAAATATTCCTGTTTTTATGCAATATCTAATAAACCATTTATTATTTTAATCTGCAGTAAAAAGTCATTATTGATTTTTTTTTTTAGTACCTTTTAGTAATTTTTCAGATTTTTTATGGCAAAATCCCCCCCTTTTTTTTAATAGCGGTTTTTCTTTTTTCTGTAACAGAACTTTTTATTATCAATCATAGGATCTTATATGTAAATTCCAGACATTTTCGTTCAGTAGTTCTTTTGAAAATAGCAGGCCACGGGTTTACAGTGGCAGCATTCAGTGGCGGACTCCATGCACTTTGGGGGCCCTGCGGTGAATGGTGAATTCACTGCAGAGTGGGGAAATTTTATCCCCCGAAGTGCAGGGAACTACAGAACACCAAATAGTTGGCCTCATTTCGGTGCTCTGTGAGTAATCCATTTAGTGGTGAGGTTTTTTGCTCCCCCCTGGAAAGTGAAAGCCTAGGCCTTGCATACCCAGGACATACTTGAAATTTAGTGAAATCTAAATGTATCCTTCCTGGTAAAAT
This sequence comes from Leptobrachium leishanense, assembly GCA_009667805.1. Lineage (NCBI taxonomy): Eukaryota > Metazoa > Chordata > Amphibia > Anura > Megophryidae > Leptobrachium > Leptobrachium leishanense. The sequence goes on along the minus strand of CM019069.1, from coordinate 90,410,654 downwards.
ACTTTGCAAAAGTAAAAAAATAAATAAAAATAAAAATTATGGGTGGGGCCACCGGTGCGGGCCGCCGCCCCCTGGAAAGTGGCGCCCTAGGCCTAGGCCTTGTCGGTATAGGCCAAAATACACCACTGGTAGTTAGGTGACAGCGCATCAGATTTGCGTAGAGCCTGCAGAATCAAATCCTTTGGTTTACAATAGTGCAAATACAATAGCACATGCTTTGGAGCTTTAGGGGGAGCTGATTAGTGATGGGCTGAACACCCCCGTGTGCATTTGAAAAAGTTTGGATTCGAACGCGAACACGATTCGAACTCAATGCAAGTCAATGGGACTCGAACGTTCTATTTTTAGAGTGCCCTCCAAGAGGGCATATGCAAGATATTGACCATAAAAGGTGTATGGGGGTCTGGGTAGTGCCATGGGGAACAGGAAACAAGGGAAAAAGTAAAAAAAAAAATGTTTTTAAAGGAACAGTGATTTTTCCATGACATAAAGGTAAAGAATAAAAACGAAAAATTCCTTCAAATATCGCGCCTAGGCGGTCCCCATAACCTGCCCGTGAAGTGGCGGATTTGTAGGATGTATAGAAACATTTAAAAAGAAAAAAATGACATTTCAAATGACGGTAAATGGTTTTCCTTTAATCTATTCATAAACAACTGCTTGGGGCGGCAGCCTGTATGAATAGAGGAGACGTTTTAGGACACACAGAACAAGTTTAGTGATTTTTTGGATAAATTATGGTGAAACTTATGCAGACTTTGGATGAAAGTAACAACGGGTGCTTTAAAATTGGACTTTTGGTGCCAGCTCGTGCCTTCACAATGTAACCCCTCCTAGGTATTGTGGAGGAGTGCAGGGGTGGACTCTGCGGTCCAATATTAAAATGATATGAATCTGGTACACGCGTCAGTGGCAGTGCACCCAAATATTGGGCCTTTGGTGCCAGCTAGTGCCTTCACAACGTAACCCCTCTGAGGTATTGTGGAAGAGTGCAGGGTTGGACCCTGCGGTCCAATAATAAACTGATATGAATATGGTATAGGCGTCAGTGGCAGTGCACCCAAATATTGTGCCTTTGGTGGCAGCAAGTGCCTTCATACTGTAAGTAACCCCTCTGTGGTATTGTGGAAGAGTGCAGTGGTGGAGGTTTTGGGAATACAGAAGAGATCCCCGATCTATTCAGTTACGTCAGCATCAGGGGATTGATAGCTGCTGATCCAGGACTGATTCATTTTTATAAATGTCAGCCGGTCTACAGAGTCGATGGACAGATGCACTCTTTTGTCTGTGACAAAATCTCCAGCGGCACTGAACGTCCTTTCAGAAAGCACGCTGGATGAAGGGTAACCTAGTAGCTGCATAGCATATTGGCTAAGTTCGGGCCAGTGATCCAATCTCAACACCCAGTAAGCAAGTGGATCATCTGCTGTAAAGGTATCCTGGTCTGCCCTTGCCCCTAGGTAGTCCTGCACCATATGGTGAAGACGCTGGCAATGGGTGCCTACATTTCACGTCCCTGGGTCTCGTGGACTAAAAAAATTGCAAAAGGCATCAGTCAAGCGGCCCCCTTCACTGCTCTTCCTCTGATAAACCGCGGCCTCAGAAGCACCTGTGTCATCACTTTGTAACCTACCAGTGCCTGGAAAGGTGTTACACAAGTGTCGCTTTAGAGCACCCTCAAGTTGTTTCATCCTGTGCTCCCTCTGTGCGGGCAGGATGAGCTCTGCAACCTTACCCTTGTATCGTGGATCAAGAAGGGTTGCCACCCAGTAATGATCCTTCTCCTTGATAGCACGAATCCTGGGGTCCTTTAGCAGGCTTTGCAGGATAAGGGAGCCCATGCAGCGTAGGTTGGAGGTGGCATTGGCTTCCGAGTATTTCTGGTCGCTGAGGATGACCGTATCGTGCACTACCTCCTCCCAGCCATGTACTAGTCCTTGGGTTTCTGGGGACACAAAACCCTCCCTTGAGGAATCCCCACCTTCAATGCCCCCACAACTTAAATATTCCTCCTCCTCCTCATCCTCCTCATCCTCCTCCTGTCTTATCTGAGGACCAGCAGGAATGCTGTCTGCGTAAAGACTGGGGCCTTGAGAGCTAGGGAAGTCCTTCTCTTCCTCCTGCTGCTCTGCCTCTAGTGCCACATCTATAATTCCCTGCAGAGTGCGCTCCAGCAGGAACACTAAAGGAATTGTGTCACTGATGCATGCACTGTCCCTGCTCACCATCCTCGTTGCCTCCTCAAATGGTGACAGTACAGTGCATGCATCCTTGATCATCAGCCACTGCGGGGGGGAACCAAGTTGATATGAACCTGTCCTTGTGCCATACTCACACAGGTACTCATTGTTGGCCCTCTGCTGCTTGTGCAGGTGCTGCAGCATTGCCAATGTTGAGTTCCACCTGGTGGGCATGTCAAAGATCAGGCGGTTTGTGGGAAGGTGGAATTCTCTTTGAATTTCTGCCAGGCGAACACTTGCTGGGATTGACCATCTGAAGCGGCTGCAGACTTTTCTGGTCTGACTGAGAAGTTCTGCCAGCCCTGGGTACCTGGTTAGGAAACGCTGTAGCACCAGATTTAGGACGTGTGCTAGGCATGGTACATGCGTCAACTTACCCAGGCGAAGGGCGGAGAGAAGGTTGCTGCCATTATCACAGACGACCATACCCAGCTCAAGCTGGCGTGGTGTTAACCATCTCTGCGCCTGCCCCTGCAGAGCTGACAGAATTTCTGGCCCGGTGTGGCTCCTGTCCCCTAAACAAACCAGCTCAAGCACAGTATGGCATCTTTTTGCTTGAGCCATTGCGTAGCCCTGTCACAGTCCACCCGGGGTACCTATATTGCACAGCCTGGTCCTAACAGCCTTTGTCCTGAATGTTTTTGTATTGGGTTCCAATCCGGGGTTTACCTCAGCCCAGTGCCATGTCCAGGCTCCTGGAGATCCAGCCTGGGTTTTCCTCTCCAGCCTAGGAGTTCCAGCTGAGGCCCATCTATGATTTAACCTCCTTAAAAGACAGAGAGACCCAGCCAGCAGTGGGTCTGCATTGTTCTCCCTGACTGAGGTCATCTGGATGTTGTCTAACCTGCTCCAGCTTATCCTGTGTATCCAGTGTCCATCCATCTGCCCTGTTGTTCCTGGATACATCTGTCTGTGCAAGGGACTCTCAGCTATCTCTACCTATGGATTACAGTTACCGTATTTTTCGCTCCATAAGACGCACCTGACCATAAGACGCACCTAGTTTTTAGAGGAGGAAAACAGGAAAATAAATATTCTGAAATCAAATAGTGTAATAATGGATATTGCCCCAGCTCCTCCCATGGATATACTGCCCCAGCTCATGGATACTGCCCCCAGCTCATGGATTCTGCCCCCAGCTAGGGATGTGCATTTCGGGTTTGGGAATTTTCACGAAATTTCCCGATTCGTGTTTTCGGATGCGGCCGAATTTCCGAAAATTTTTAGATCCGAAAATGGCAGATCCGAAAAGTTTTCCGAGCCGAAACGAAAATTTTTTGGAATTTTCGAATGGACTTGAAATGTGTCAAATCGAAATTTATTGCTTTGAAACGAGGAGAACAGACGTTCCCAAAAACGAAAATTTCCGAAGTTACGAAAAGTCGATACAAAAAACGAGCAAAGTGACACGAAAATACGAAAAACGGTTGATATTCCGAAAACATGTATAATTCCGAAAAACGAAGATTTCCGAAATTACGAATAGTCGATACAAAAAACGAGCACAATGACACGAAAATACGAAAAACGGTCGATATTCCGAAAACATGTATAATTCCGAAAAACGAAGATTTCCGAAATTACGAATAGTCGATACAAAAAACGAGCAAAGTGACACGAAAATACGAAAAATGGTCGATATTCCTAAAAAAATATGTACATGAAAAACGAGTCGAGCCGAACCGAATCGAAACAGAAATCGGTCGAAACGAGCCGAATCGAAAAGTTTAAAAATCCGAAAAATCAAACCGAATCGAACCGAAAAAAAAATCGGTGCACAAGCCTACCCCCAGCTCATGGGTACTGCCCCCAGCTCATGGATACTGTCCCCCAGCTCATGGATACTGGCCCCAGCTCATGGATACTGTCCCCCAGCTCATGGATACTGCCCCCAGCTCATGGATACTGTCCGCCAGCTCATGGATACTGCCCCCAGCTCATGGATACTGCCCCCAGCTCATGGATACTGTCCCCCAGCTCATAAATACTGCCCCCAGCTCATTGATACTGCCCCCAGCTCATGGATACTGTCCCCCAGCTCATGGATACTGTCCCCCAGCTCATAGATATGCCCCCCAGCTTATGGATATGCCCCCCATCTTATGGATATGCCCCAGTTTATGGATATGCCCCAGTTTATGGATATGCCCCAGCACATGGATTTGCCCCAGCACATGGATTTGCCCCCCAATTTATGGATATGCCCCCCAACTTATGGATATGCCTCAGCACATGGATAATGCCCCAGCTCATGGATATTGCCCCAGCTCACACATGAATATGCCCCAGCTCACACATGGATATGCCCCAGCTCGCTCATGGATATGCCTCAGCAGCTCATGGATATGCCTCAGCTCACCTGCCGCCGCCACGTTCGTCTCCCTCTGAGTGTGCGTCCGGCGGCAGGAAGCTTTGGCACTCGCCTGGGGGAGCCACGTGACAGCGATCTCACGAGATTGCGGTCACGTGGCTCCCCCAGGCGAGTGCCCGAGCTCCTTGCCACCGGACGCACGCTCAGAGGGAGACGAACGCGGCGGCGGCAGGTGAGCTGGGGCATATCATCATGGGGCATTCGCTCCATAAGACGCACCCACTTTTCACCCCACTTTTTGGGGGGAGAAAAGTGCGTCTAATGGAGCGAAAAATACGGTAATCTCTGTCTCTGACCAAGGTACCACTGTCCGCTGTCCAGACTTCTCCTTGGTGGGCCCTGTCTGCAGTCTGGGACTGCATTGCCCACAAACCTCAGACTCTCCAGTCAAGAACTCTCCCTGGACTTTATATATTTCCTTTGTTCTTTCAAGAGCCTGCAGTTAAGGACCATTTATGTTTCATTAAAGAATCTTCATTGTGTGATTCCTGTCTGGCCTCCCCTCTGTGTCGCAGCCTGCTGGGCTCATACCAGAACCGCACACGCCACGTGACAAGCCCCTGCCACGCGTCGGTTTAACTGCCACTTTGCCAGAGACAGAGAAGGAGGAGGAAGAGGTGGTGGAGCAGACAGACCTCATATAAGCAGCTTTCTGGAGGTGTGATGGATGAACAAGCTCCAGCACAGAGCCCCATCCTGGATCCCTCCCAGCTGCAAGCAGATTTACTCAGTGTGCCATGAAGGAAATGTAACGGCCCTGTCCATGCTTGCTGGACAGCGTGTCTAAAGTAATGTGCACCTTGCTGCTGACTGCCTTTCCCAATGACTCCATAACATTGTCTTACACGTGCTGGTATAGTGCTGGAATGGCCTTCCATGAAAAGAAATGGTGTTTTGGAACCTGCCACTGTGGTACAGCACATTCGGCAAATTCACGGAAGGAGGCAGAGTCCACCAGCTGGAAAGGCAGCAGCTGTAATGCGAGTAATTTTGCCAAGCTGGCATTTAGATGCTGTGCAAGGGGATGTTGGGACTATATTTTTTATTACGCTGCAGCAGCTGGGGCAATGAAATCTGACTGCGTAAATCTTCAGATGATGGGATGCTGTCACATTCTGAGGAAGGACCTGGTACACCCTTTACTGTAGCATCATCCCTGTCAGTTGAGATCGTAGGCAATGACATGGCAGGACATATAGTGTGGGTAGAGACAGATGAGGATGAGGACCTATGCAAAGTGTTGTGCCAACGGGATGCGTGGCAGGTGGTCATATGTCTTATCAAGCACATGGTACCCAAGTGTGGGATGTTTTTCCCACGCTTGATCCTTTTCAGACATAGCTTACAAATATCAATGCTGCATTCTGCTGCACATGTCGTGAAGAACTCCCAGACAGCAGAGTTCCTGCATGTGTGCTTTTAGACAACAGCGCTCTGCACCTGAGCAAGTCTGACTTCTGATGCCTTGGACTGGCTACGGTTGCTCATAGAGGACGTTGTGCCTCGTTTTTGTTGGGCCTCCTCCTTCTCACTTGACTCTTCTGTTCGATCAGGCACCCAGGTGGAGTCAGTGACCTCATCATCATTGTCATAACCCCCTATCTCTTCATCACTGGAGCCAAACTGGCAATATGCTGCAGCTGCTGGGGGAACGTGAGTGCCAGTTCTTTGTGTGTCACTGGCACACCCTCCCTCTAGGCTGATCTTACTGCCTTCCTCAACCTCAGAGTTTGAATCAGAGCATTGGAGTTGCTGCGCATCCTCAAGCAGCATGTCACTGTCATTGTATTCAAACAATTCAGCTGACTCCTCCGTGTTTGATGGTGAGGCTACGGCAGGAGTAGCTGTGGACATGGAGGCTGAATTAGATGTTTTGACAGCTGAAGTGGACTGTAAACCACTACAAAGATGTAGGTTACAGAGCTGGTGTCCGGCGCTAGCACTCACAATCTTCAGTTTCAATAAAAGATATTCAGCCAGGGATCGAGTCCTCAATGAAACAATTGATGGAGGTGGAAGGAAAAAAGGGAAAAAAATGCAAGGGAGGAATTAAGTGCAGACTGTATGGTCCCAGATAGGAGTGAAAAATAAGAGATATACTCACATATTCTGGTGCCAATTTAAATAAATGGGCACCAAACAGAAGGCAGATCAGTGGATTTAAATCAAGGGGCACCGATTCCCCAACCTCAGGTCCATAAGGCAGGGAACCAGATCCTTAGAAATATCTATTCAGGATGCCGAAGGAATAAATCACCCAGCAATGCGGTGTATTTTATTTATTGTTTTAATAAAACCGAATGTGAATTTCCACCCTGTATGATCCTGGGTGATTTATTCCTTCGGCATCCTGAATAGATATTTCTAAGGATCTGGTTTCCTGCCTTGTGGACCTGAGGTTGGGGAATCGGTGCCCCTTGATTTAAATCCACCGATCTGCCTTCTGTTTGGTGCCCATTTATTTAAAATCGGCACCAGAATATGTGAGTATATCTCTTATTTTTCACTCCTATCTGGGACGATACAGTCTGCACGTAATTCCTCCCTTGCATTTTTTTCCCTTTTTTCCTTCCACCTCCATCAACTGTCTCATTGAGGACTCGATCCCTGGCTGAATATCTTTTATTGAAACTGAAGATTGTGAGTGCTAGCGCCGAACACCAGCTCTGTAACCTGCATCTTTATACCTAAACGGTTTTGGGGATTTGCCGTTTGTTTGGACAGCCCGGCTGCTGCATCTCGATTCTGGCCAGTATAAACAGCTTTTTTTCTTTTTATGTATGGACTATTTTTATACACACTATCTTTTATTCCATTTTTTTCTGTACACTTCATTTTTTCACCTTTAATTGTTTTATTCGTTTTTATGGACTTAAAGGAATAAATGTTTTTTTTTGTTTTTGTTTTTTTTCACTTATTTATTGTATTTTGCTTAGTATTTTAACTGCAGCACAAGGATCAAGCACTGTGCCTTATTTCCAGCATATGGACAAATTACCACACCCTTTATAGAGCACCTTGCTCACTGATTGTGTTCAGCCCATATCTATGGTGTTTTAGCCTTAGAGCTACCTACAAATCATCTATTTTTGCAGAGTTCATTACATTTAACACTGTGTGATCTTATTGTTTGTGGGGGGGGGTTTTTTCTTCTTGCAGTACACATTATACTATTAAGTCATGTCCTTTGTAAGTTCACGGATGTCAAATTTTTTTGTGGTTCCATATGTATTTTTTTGCTTAATAATAATAATTTTTATCCTTTTTTATTCTATTTCTGGTCAATACAGTCCTCTCACGCAGTGAGTCTCCTACTTATTTTTAGTTTTTTTTTATATACAGTCCATTTCCTTTTATTTTCCTGCCTATGTCAATAGAGCCATCTAGTGGCGCCATACAGACACTACACCCATTTCAATTCATTGTAAACCACTACAAGCCTGGCTGGCAGAGGACTCGGAAGATGAGGATGGCCTGGTTAGCCAATCCTGCAAATACTCTGTATGTTGCTGCTGCTTAAGACGGCCAGCACCAGTTAGAAAGGAGAAGCATGCCCTTGCAGAGGATGCACCACATCCATGACGACCTGGGGCTCAGCCTTCTGACACAGAGGCTGCTTGCCAGCTATACCCTCCTGACGAGGCCTAACAAGGCCAAAACGATCGTCGGGGGTTGCTGCACCTCTCGTGCAGGGATGATGTCCTTGGCAGTCAGTACTGACCACCCTCATTGGGTGAGAGAAGACTGATTTGCATATGGAGCATTCATCCCTGTAATGGCACATGCAAGCTAAAACCTTGTGAGACCTGAGCGGGCCCCCACCGTAGAGCAGGCCAATAGTGTTGTTGCTCATCCTCAGGATCCTCACACCCCCCCTTTCTCACTATAAGTATACAGGGTCATCCAGACGTGGACCCCTTGCTTTATGTGCCTAGAGGGGTGTCAGTTATACCCTCCTGACGAGGCCTAACAAGGCCGAAACGATTGTCGGGGGTTGCTGCTCCTCTCGTGCAGGGATGATGTCCTTGGCAGTCAGTACTGACCACCCTCATTGGGTGAGAGAAGACTGATTTGCATACGGAGCATTCATCCCTGTAATGGCACATGCAAGCTAAAACCTTGTGAGACCTGAGCGGGCCCCCACCGTAGAGCAGGCCACTAGTGCTGTTGCTCGTCCTCAGGATCCTCACACCCCCCTTTCTTGCTTGCCCTCTTATCTGTGTCTGGGAGTGTCTGCCTGTCCTTTTTGGTCTTTCTGACATGGTGAGTGATATATAGATTAAAGATATACAGAACTCTGATTCAACTCTGTTATATAGATTGGAGATATGCAGAACTCTGATTCAACTGTGTTATCTAGATTAAAGATATTCAGAACTATGCTATAACTCAGTGATACACCCTGTCCCTGATAGCTGGCAGTGCCAAGACACAGATTAAAATTCACAGAACTCTGGTATAAGTCAGTGATACACCCTTATAGCCTGGCAGTAGCTGGCAGTGCCTTACACACAGATTCACATTCCCAGAACTCTGGTATAAGTCAGTGATACACCCTGATAGCCTTTGCAGTGCCAACACACAGATTCAAATTCCCAGAACTCTGATATTAGTCAGTGATACACCCTGATAGCCTTTGCAGTGCCAACACACAGATTCCAATTTCCAGAAATCTGCTATAACTCAGTGATACAGCCTGTCCCTGATAGCTGTCAGTGCCAACACACAGATTCCAATTTGCAGAAATCTTCTATAACTCAGTGATACAGCCTGAAATGCAACAATCTCCTCTCCTCTCTGATTCACTCCTGCAACAAACACACGCTGGGGCTGCGGGGAAGCCTTATATAGTGTGCTGCGGGACTTAGCTCTGTGAGCCCATGATTGGGCAAAATTTGCCCAATCAGGACTCTGAGCCCTGATTAGCATAGTCTTGCACCTGTCTTGCACCTGACCTGTGGTCAGGTGCAAGGCTGTAGCCAATTACAAGCTTCAGGCCAGTGGAAAAGTGCATTGTGGTCCATTGTGGTGCATTGTGGGCGAACACGAACCGAACACGTTGAAATTATCGCTGTTCGACGAAAGGTCGAACGGCCAATGTTCGAATCGAACTCATGTTCGAATCGAACCGCAGCCCATCCCTAGAACTGATGAGGTCTTAGGAATCCGGTGAATGGGATCCATTAATAGTTAGTCAATAGAAACGTCAGGCAGAAGAGACTGAAATTTCAAGATATGGTAAAAAAGGAGATGTACAAAATTCAAGATTTTTATGACTTGCTTAACGAAGGACATCAAATATGTAAGATTAACTGTCCATGTGGAAAGCATTATGTTGGCCGGACTACAAGAAGCCTCAATACGAGAATCAAAGAACACCTTAATAACATTAAGTAAGGTTTGGAAATACATTCTGTCCTCATCACTATAAAGAATTCCACCAACATCGAGTAAAATTCCTCTTGTCTTACTCAACCCCAATTCCTCTAGACTGTAAACTTCTATGAGCAGGGCCCTCTACACCTCTTGTTTCCTTCTTATGTCTGTTTATATGTATTTCGTTCACTTTGGTTATTGTAAAGCGCTGTGGAAACTGTTGGCGCTATATAAATGATGACAATAATAATAATAGCAGAATCCAAAATGAACTCAGTTTTTAGCCATTCAAAAAGTGAGAAAAGATTGGAGAAGAAGAGACTTTATCTCAAAAACCAATAGGGAGTAAATGAGATGGATTTATAAACTTAAGACATTATTACTAAAAGGTCTCAATCAAGATTTTGAGATATGCCACTTTCAATAGTCCTGTTCAGCCCCACTTGAGTCTCAATCCTGGCTCTCTAACCTTTTTTTGTAAACGCCCTTTTACTGATACACTTTGGTAAATAGGAATTTGCCTAATCGCTTTTTAGAAATTATCCACCCACAACCCATGTCTCTTAGGCTAAGGTGTTACCCAATAGAGCTGTAAATACCTAGTTTACATCTACTTATTCTTCAGTTAATCACGCTTTTATTCGGGTTTACTATATCCCCTTTTAAATTTCATCCATCACTGTCTAATAATCATAACACTTTGTATCATTAATAATGTTTCTATCAAACCCCCAAGATGTCATATTTATCCCTTCCCCCTATGGAATGTTGCTCTTCACAACCCTGTATATCACAACCCTATATAACTCCCCTTCCGCAAAAAGTTCAGTTACCTCTCATCATTGGGTTGACTATTACATGGTCCATAAATTCCAAGAATATACTATGAAACCGACAGTACAACGGATAAGGTTCATATAGGAATATACACCCTTGTGGAAATAGATCAATTGCTTATTTTGTACATCTATAAAAACTTGACACCATCTGAACCAAATAAGTTTATCTGAGGCTGGTGTCAGACGAGAGCATTTTGTATGGACTGTGCGCCCGTGCAGTACGGACGCACTTTCTGACGGAAGACGCAGTAGTGGCCATACAGTCCGTTTTTTAAACTGACGTTATTTTTGACGGATGTAGCAGGGAAAATAAATTAAATATGAAAACCATTTTGTCTGTCAAAAATGCTGGCCGCACAATTGCAGTCCGTCTGACCTCGTTCATTACTCACACACAAAGCTATGAGGAAGTTGCGGACGTAGCACACTCTGCACGTCCGTTCTAGCGGTTTTGCATTTTTGCCTAACTTGCGTCCGTTTGCCGCGTGCGTTGTGCGCCTGCAATTCGGTGCGGACGCACTTCGTGTGGGGGGCTCCATTGGCGATTAGCCTATGCTGCAACAGATGTTATTATGTGTGCAAAAATGGACGTTCACACTGTGCTCGTCTGACACCAGCCTTAGTCTTATCAGACCACAGGACATGGCGTACTGGAGTAATCCATTTCCCTAGTCTGCTTGTTTTCAGCAAACTTCGGGTTTTCTTGTGCATCATCTTTAGAAGATGCTTTCTTCTGGGACGGCAGCCATGCAGACCAATCTGATACAGTGTGCGGTGTATGGTCTGAGCACTGACAGGCTGATCCCCCCTTAGACCTCTGCAGCAATGATGGCGGCACTCATATGTCTATTTTCCAAAGACAACCTCTGGATATGACGAGGAGCACATGCACTCAACTTCTTTGGTCGACCATGGCGAGACCTGTTCTGAGTGGAACCTGCACTTTTAATATGCTGTATAGTCTTGGTCCTTATGCTGCAGCTCAGTTTCAGGGTCTTGGCAATCTTCTTATAGCCTAGGCTCTTTATGTAGAGCCTAGGCTATAATCTTTATGTAGAGCAACTATTCTTTTTTTCAGATCCTCAGAGAGTTCTTTGCCATGAGGTGCCATGTTAAACTTCCAGTGACCAGTATGAGAGAGTGAGAGTGATAACACCAAATTTAACACATAGAAACATAGAAAATGTCGGCAGATAAGAACCTTTCGGCCCATCTAGTCTGCCCAATTACATGGATACTTTACCTGGATTTATCTTTTGTTTAGAATAGTCTTATGCCTATCCCATGCCTGCTTAAATTCAAATCACTGTTTTGGCCTCTACCACTTCTACTGGAAGGCTGTTCCATGTATCCACCACCCTCTCAGTAAAATAATGCTTCCTGATGTTACTTTTAAACCTTTTCCCCTCTAATCTAAGACTATGTCCTCTTGTTTTGCTACTTTGTTTCCTTTTAAATATACTCCCTTCCTCTACCTTGTGGATTCCCTTTACGTATTTAAATGTTTCTATCATATCTCCTCTGTCTCGTCTTTTTTCCAAGCTGTACATGTTAAGATCATTAAGCCTTTCCTGGTAACTTTTCTCCTTCAAGCCATACACCATTTTAGTAGCCCTTCTCTGAACTCTCTCTAAGATGTCTATATCCTTCTGGAGATACGGTCTCCAGTACTGCACACAGTACTTTAAGTGAGGGCTCACCAGTGCTCTGTACAGTGGCATGAGCACTTCCCTTTTCCTATTGCTAATACCTCTCCCTACACAACCAAGCATTCTGCTAGCATTTCCTGCTGCTCTATTACATTGACTACTTACCCTTAGATCCTCTGCAATAATAACAACCCCTAAATCCCTTTCCTCAGATGTTGAGGTTAGGACTGTATCAAATATTCTATATTCAGCCCTTGGTTTTTTTGCGCCCCAGGTGCTTTATCTTGCACTTATCCACATTAAAACTCAATTGCCACAGCTCCGGCCATTTTTTTAGTTTACCTAAATCATTTGTCATTTGGCTGATCCCTCCAGGAACGTCAACCCTGTTGCAAATCTTTGTGTCATCAGCAAAAAGACATACTTTACCATTAATACCTTCTGCAATATCACTAATAAAAATATTAAAGAGAATGGGTCCAAGTACTGACCCCTGAGGTACCCCACTGGTAACAAGACCTTGCACCGAATAAACTCCATTTACCACAACCCTCTGTTGCCTGTCACTCAGCCACTGCATAATCCATTCAACAATATTGGAATCCAAGCTCAAAGATTGCAATTTATTGATAAGCCTTCTATGCAGAACAGTATCAAAAGCCTTACTGAAATCTAAATAAGCAATGTCTACTGCACCACCTTTGTCTATTATTTTTGTTACCCAATCAAAAAAGTCAATACGATTAGTTTGGCATGATCTCCCTGAGGTAAACCCATGTTATTTCTGATCCTGTAATCTATGTGTTTTTAGATGTTCAACAATCCTTTCCTTTAATATGGTTTCCATTAATTTCCCCACTACTGACATAAGACTAACTGGCCTATAGTTCCCCGATTCCTCCCTACTACCCTTCATGTAAACGGGCACAACATTTGCTAATTTCCAGTCTTCTGGGACGACTCCCGTTTACAAGGATTGGTTAAATACATCTGTTAACGGTTTTGCTATTACACCACTGAGCTCTTTTAATAACTTAAGGTGGATCCCATCAGGCCCCATTGACTTATTTGTCTTTACTTTAGACAGCTGCTGTAGAACCTCCTCCTCTGTAAACTCATATGTAAATGTCTCTTTAGTGTTTCCTCCTAACTGAAGTCCCTTTCCTTCCTTTTCTTCTGCAAAGACTGAACAAAAATATTCATTGAGGCATTCAGCGAGACTTTTATCCTCTTCTACATACCTTCCGTCCTTTGTTTTTAATCTAACTAATCCTTGTTTTACTTTCTTTTCTCATTTATGTATCTAAAAAATGTTTTGTCCCCCTTTTTTACTGACTGAGCTATTTTCTCTTCTGCGTTTGCTTTGGAAGCTCTTATAAATTGCTTTGCCTCTTTCTGTCTAATCTTATAGGTTTGCCTATCTTCTTCACTCTGAGGTTTTTTATAATTATTGAATGCAATCTTTTTTTCTTCACTATTTTGGCCACTTCTGTAGAGTACCACAGTGGTTTCTTCTCTTTTTTGTTTTGGCTAACAAGCCGAATGCAATTGCCTGTGGCCTTCAATAATGCCTCCTTTAAATAATCCCATTTCTCCTGGACTCCCTTTAAACTCCTCCAGTCTGATAATGACTCATTCACACAAAATCTCATTTTAGAACAATACGTTTTTTTAAAGTCTAAAATTTTTGTTTTTGTGTGGTGCGTCTCCATCCCTGTTCTAATATTAACCACTTCAATGCTAAGGACGCGCTCAGCGCGTCCTCAGCATTACCGCTGGTGTGCTGAGGACGCGCTGAGCGCGTCCTCACATTGGGGTCAGCGTTCGGCGGGTTCCGGCCGATCGCTGGCCCCTCCGGTGCGGGCTGACATCCTGGATGTCAGCCCGGCATCCGGACCAGCAGCCGCCATTATTAGGTGTCATCGCGGGGGCGCGATGACACCTAATTCAGGCGCCCCCCGCATGTGCGGAGGAGGCGCCTGAAAGAGGGGGGGGAGGTCCTTCGGACCTCTCTCCCTCCCGATCGGCGGCGCACAGGGGGTTAACCCAGGCATCATTTGGAAGGGCACAGCCTGCCCTTCCAAATGATGCCTGGCATTAACCCCTGGGGAGCTGGATCGCAAATCGGCGCTGAAAAGCGCCGATTCGCGATCCTTCCCGGGAGCTGGCCGACATCTTGGATGTCGGCCAAGCTTCGGGAACTCCCCCAGAGGACTGGCGTCAGCACGATGACGCCAGTCCTACAGTTAACCCCTAACTGCCACCAAGTGTGGAGATAGGGAGTTCCAATGAACTCCCTATCTCCCGATCCGTGGCAGCTAGGGGTTAAATTTTGATATCGTTGGATCGGCCAGAGCATGGCCGTTCCAACGATACCAAACATGAAAGTTAAAAATGTTGTAAAAAAAAAAAAAAAAAAAAAATTTAAAAAAAAAATTAAAAAAAAAATAAATAAACACTTTTTTTCTTTTTTTGGGTTTGTTAATGCAGCAATATTGTTCCCATTTCAATTATAATGTGAACAATGATGCTGCACTAACGATTTTTGTATGCGGTGCGTTTGTTAAAAATAGTGTCATTTTCCCCAAAAAAAAATGTAACGAGACCCCATCTCTAATTTTTTTAACAAGCGCACCCCATACAAAATATAACCGCAATTGCTCGCATGTTAAAATGTGGAAAAGAACACTTTACACGTTGTAAATTATTGAAAATACATATTTTATTGCATTTTTTGTTATAATATACAGACATGACATAACGTATACATATAATAATGACATATTATGAATCTACCGAGTCTGACGGAAAGAACGATATATAATATGTCGGTGTCATATACTAAAATAAGCCTTAAAAACACGTTTAAACATGATGCGCAAAACAGGTAAAAAATGACCTCAGCACAGGGGCGGGAAAAGCCTCAGCAGCGAAAGGGTTAAACCACACTGACTGGTGATCACTAGATCCCAAATTTTCACCTACAACAACGTCTGATACCAAACCTCCATTTGTGAGTATTAAATCCAATATGGCCTCTTTACGGGTCGGCTCCTCAACTACTTGTGTTAGAGATAATCCCGGTAGGGAGTTTAGAATATTTGTACTCCTGGTGCACCCAGCTATTTTGGTTTTCCAGTTCACATTAGGAAGATTAAAGTCCCCCATGATAATAACTTCCCCTTCATTGTCATTTGGCTATTTCCTCAAACAACAGATTATCTAGCTCTTCTACTCCAGGGGGTCTATAGATCACACCTACACGAGCTACTGTATGATTGCCAAATGTTAGCGTAACCCAAACTGACTCTATGTTCACCTCGCTCACTATTATTTGGTTTGTTTTTATGTTGTTTTTCACATACAGGGCCACTCCTCCTCTTTTTCTACCTTCTCTGTCTTTTCTATATAAAGAGTACCTGTGGCGGGATGGAAGTCCGCCTGCGGTCCTGCTCTATCTGACCCCCCCCTTTGGTGGCATCCGGCCCGACTACCGAGTGGCACGGCACTCAGCGTCTTGAGCGGCCTGGAGGATGAAATGGCGTTGGTCCGGCGTCTGGAGAGATGGTGCGGTGTTGCCTTGGGGATCCCGTTCCTGGGTTGAGTGGTGATGCAGGAGACCGCTGAGTGTCTCCTGCAATAGTGATTGTAGCTCTGAAATGAAGACACCAGACGTGGCCGTATGCTTTAAAACAGTGAATTGAACTTTATGGGTTTCACCGGGGTCATTTATACAACTTCACACAAACAGATTACCAACTCCCCCACCCACACAACCAGCACTGATTGGCTCCTTTCCCAGCCTCCTGTTCCCTATCAGGTCCCTTTCAGCCTTCCCATTGTCCAGGGGATTAGGCAGATGAGGTCTTGGAAAAGCCTCCAATCCTCTGGCCCGCTGCATCCTCCATCTTGGGGCATGAGATCCTTTGTTCTGTGAAACCATGCTGGGATGAGCAAAATGGCGACGGGCAAAAACACATACAAACGGTTTCTTTCATACTTTTACAGTCACATCATACAGGGTACATTTTCATTACATTACACCAATAAAACCACATCTAGCAATAAAATAAGAGGTCCATAGGCTCACACGCAAAACCAAAACGAAAACAGGAAAAATGGTCTTTAAAAAAGGTTCAGTCTTTAGTCCTGTGGCTCGCTGAAAAGAGCTCTCATGTCCGTTCCGTGACATTTCTCCCCCCTTCTAGAGTCCGACTGACATGGTTGGACCCACACGGGTCGACTCGGGGAAGTCGGAGCAGTCTTTGTGGCCCATAGTCTGTGGGAAGGAGGCGAGCCACCAGGCTTTTCCATTTGTCCTTGCGGCACTGCCTGGCGTGTTGGGGGTACAAGTCTTTGGGGGTACCCCCTCCGGAATAAGGGTCCTGTGGTCGGGGAGGGGTACCGCCTGTACCACCTCCGGAGGTATCGTGCACCTGGGAAAAACGGGTGCTAAATGCACGCGCCCCGAGTGCCCTGGTCAGCCGTT
Source organism: Leptobrachium leishanense (assembly GCA_009667805.1). NCBI lineage: Eukaryota > Metazoa > Chordata > Amphibia > Anura > Megophryidae > Leptobrachium > Leptobrachium leishanense. Next base: position 90,393,690 of record CM019069.1, on the reverse strand, counting down.
GGAAAAAACAGTGGCTGCATGGGGCCTCCAGGCCAAAGGGGTGTGGAGATGGGCAGAGTTGAAACAGGCTCTGCCCCATTGCCAGCGCGTCAGCTGGGGGGTTCAAGGCTGAGGAAGGGTCCCCGGGCAGGAGAATGGCGTCCTCCATCTCCGGTGGGGTCAGTGGCTGCGGAATAAGCAGCCCGGGTGTATCCTCTTTCTGTTCCCTGAGGCAGGGGGGGAAGGTTGGGCAGAGGCCGGCGGCACTCTGTCCAGTTGCCAGCTCTTCTGCTGGGGAAGCGGGCGCAGGAACGACGTCCAGGTGGTTGGATGGGGTCAACGGCTGCGGGGTAAGCAGCTCAGGGAAATCCTCCTTCTGCTCCTCAGGGCAGACGATGGAGGGTGGGCAGAGGCCAGCGGCACTCGGCCCCATTGCCAGTTCTTCTGCTGGGTAAGCGGACACTGGCACAGTGACTTCTTGCGGGGGCGGGAGGATAACTTCCTCTCTGGGCCACTCGGACCCTTTACGCGGCCCATTCTGGTCGCTTGGCGCCTGCTGTGCTTCTTCCGACCTGGCCGGCTCGTCTACTGTGGTCCCAACGGGGACCCATGGGAGCATCTCGAGCTCCAATACTTCTGTGTCACTTGGACTGTCTGCTTCTTCGGCCAGACAGTCCCAGGTCATGGGGCTTAGGCCTGACTGCAGAGCGTCGTCCAACAACCTTCTGTAGGCCTTCTCAAGCTCCCATTCACGCGCTACCAGGAACTCCAGTTCCTCTATCTCGAAGTCCTTGCTCTCGTATGAGAGTTCCTCTTCCCGGCGTTCCAGTATCTCCTCCAACCGCCACTCCAACTCTTCTCCAAACCCGGGGTCGTTGGCCATCCTTTCATATAGCAGCCCTGTGCCGCCGTAGTGGAGGCCTGCGGTGAAGGCGCGGTCGATGGTGCGGGGTAGCAGGGGGCCTATTAACCACTGGGACACCCGGTAAGCGGTGTCCAGTGCGATCTCCTGCTGAACCAGGTATTGGAGCTCTGCCTCCCACTCCTCTGGGGGTCAGCCTTTCAGGAATGCTGCTCTGGCATTGTACTGCACTTGGTAGATGGCAGCGTCGGAGGGAACATTGACACCATGGTAGTCCCTTTCATGGTACAGTGCCTCGTACCAGAGTTCTTGGCGGATCTCGTCCCGCCACTCGGGCCCAGAGGGCTCAACTGTAGATCCATGATACCGATCCAGGCCCTCCTGTAGCCTTCTCGGGAATTCAGCCCTCGTGTCTGCGAGGGTGCTGGAACAGTGACACCACCACTCGATGGGGGGTGTGGTGTCCTCGGATGCAGCTCCAGGCGGGCTGTAAGCCTCCATCCAAGGGTCGCTGAGATGTGCGGTTTCCTCAATTAAAACTCCAGGCGAGCTGTAAGTCCAAAAAGAAGTATCGCTGGTGGGGTGTAGATTCCCTGGATGAAGCTCCAGTCGAGCTGTCAACCTCGAACCAGGGTTCTACGGGGTAGGGTTTAGGGGCAGGGTATTCAGTCCTTTTTGCTCGGAGCACCGCCATCTGCAGCTCGTGCTGATGGTCCTTCTCTTGCTCCTCTTCCTGCCGGACCTCATGGATGGTGTTGTGTATAGTGGCTTCTGACGGGGCGGCTCCGAAGAGGGCTAGCCGCTGCCGCACTTTCCTTTGGAAGGGATCTTCTGGGACCAATGCCTGGGTGGGTGGTAAGGTTGGGGTGCCCACGGCTCCCTGGTCCATTTCCTGCAGTTCCTCGATCAGGGCGGCTTTACTTTTTGAGCCCGGGGTGCCTCCTCGGCTCTCCAGGATGCCCCGCAGGGTGTCTTTTTTGTAGTTGGTGTACCCTGCCATGCTGAGTGCTTTTTCTCGGGGTTCAAAGAGCTATCCCACCGCTGCCACCAGTGTGGCGGGATAGAAGTCCACCTGCGGTCCTGCTCTATCTGACCCCCCCTTTGGTGGCGTCCGGCCCGACTACCGAGTGGCACGGCACTCGGCGTCTCGAGCGGCCTGGAGGATGAAATGGCGTTGGTCCGGCGTCTGGAGAGATGGTGTGGTGTTGCCTTGGGGATCCCGTTCCTGGGTTGAGTGGTGATGCAGAAGACCGCTGAGTGTCTCCTACAATAGTGATTGTAGCTCTGAAATGAAGACACCAGACGTGGCTGTATGCTTTAAAACAGTGAATTGAATTTTATGGGTTTCAACAGGGTCATTTATACAACTTCACACAAACAGATTACCAACTCCCCCACCCACACAACCAGCACTGATTGGCTCCTTTCCCAGCCTCCTGTTCCCTATCAGGTCCCTTTCAGACTTCCCATTGTCCAGGGATTAGGCAGATGAGGTCTTGGAAAAGCCTCCAATCCTCTGGCCCGCTGCATCCTCCATCTTGGGGCATGAGATCCTTTGTTCTGTGAAACCATGCTGGGATGAGCAAAATGGCGACGGGCAAAAACACATACAAACGGTTTCTTTCATACTTTTACAGTCACATCATACAGGGTACATTTTCATTACATTACACCAATAAAACCACATCTAGCAATAAAATAAGAGGTCCATAGGCTCACACGCAAAACCAAAATGAAAACAGGAAAAATGGTCTTTAAAAAAGTCCTGTGGCTCGCTGAAAAGAGCTCTCATGTCCGTTCCGTGACAGTACCCCGTATTGTTATGTCCCAGTTATTTTTCTCACTGAACCATGTCTCAGTAACCGCCACTAAATCTACTTTTTAAGCTGCCATCATTGCCTCCAGTTCATTGATTTTATTGACTAAACTGCGAGCATTTATAGACACGACTCTGAACTTGTCATTTTTTACCCCGCATGTTGCTTGCACCCTCAGATTTAGTTTTAGGGGACAATCGGCAGATTGTTTTTTACCCTCTTGTCCCCCCCTCCTAGTTTAAATATTTCTTTGTGAAACCTTTGAACTTCTCACTGAGAACATATGTTCCCCTATGAGTAAGATGCAAACCATCTTTTTTATATAGTTCCTTTCTGCTCCAATTAGAGCTATCATGGCACACAAAGCCAAATCCTTGCTCTCGACACCATTCCCAAAGCCACAAATTAAATTCCCTAGTGCGCATCTGCCTATCCTGAATGTTATGCACAGGCAGAATTTAAGAGAATGACACAGTGGACGCAATCTGCTGTATTTCACCTCCAAGAACACAAAAAGCTTCCTTAATCCCAGAAACCTCATTGCTAGCCAAGTCATTTGTCCCTAGATGGACTAGAACGTCCACTTCCCCTTCCTGTTTTGCTTGTTTGACAATATTGCGAATATGTCTCCTGTCTCTACGAGCAGTAGCCCCAGGAAGACATCTCACCAAACCACTACTCTCCAGCTCAACACCTCTTATGATAGAATCACCCAGCAACAATTGCCTTCTATCAAGTCCCACCTTTTCCTTTTTGTCCTTGGTTGCAGTCTTGCATACCTTAGGCATAGGGGATGGTGGTTCCTCAACTTTGGTGTCTGAGCCTATTTACGTCTTACCACTACACTCTGAAAGTGCCTCAAAAGAATTAAGAGCCACAGACTGTGAGACATGCCTTCTATGCACAACTCAAAGTCTACCAGATCCTACAGTAGTCCATCTGCCGCTCCTAGGAGGCCTCTGTGGCAGTGGCTTTGTAACAGTCATAGCCTGAGTTTGTCTAACAGATAATTTACAAATCTCAGACTTCAAACAGGCAATTTCCTGCTGCAATAAAGAGAACTGCCCACATATCAGGCACACTCCAAAGCTCCAAAAATTTAATCTAAAAACAAATGCATGACAGCTATTACACTGGACCAAGCCTGCCATTATAAAATGAAAGAATGGATTTAAAACAAGCAAATATTACCTTTATATAGGTTTTCTACCTCCTGTCTAACCTCAGACTACCTCCAGAGTATCTCCAGAATATCTCTAAATGCCTCACTTGGAAGGATTGCACTTAGAAGGCTTCACAGGCTCCACATTCACACCTGAGTCCTTGTAACACTAACGAGTCATGTGACACCGGGGAGGGAAAATAGCTAATTGGGCCCAATTTGGACATTTTCAGTTAGGGGTATACTCACTTTTGTTGCCGGCTGTTTAGACATTAATGGCTGTGTGTTGAATTATTTTGAGGGGACAGCAAATTTACCCTGTTATGCAAGCACCATCAGTGCATATTTTTTTGATCCTCTATTCCAATACTATATTTTCATAGATATACGTATGTCATTTTATTATGGTCTATTAAGATATATTTATGTCTATTTAACAAAGAGTTATGAAAATTTCAGATTTGTTTGTTCAGTGGCCATAATATTATTCTTCAGCTTCACTGCAAATTTCAAGTTGAATCTATTAGCACTAAGCCTATAGTGATTTCATGTTAACGTTTCATGAGCATGCACCAAGATAATGCTGTCAGTATAATTGGTACTATTTTTCTTATTATTTTTTTAATATTTTTGATTGCCTGCAGCAATGTGATTACTTAATTTTCTTTTCTTATAAATGAATCATTTATGAAAATCAAATACTTCATGTTAATTCAATAATTGTACAACTGACTTCTTAATTTCATGTATTCAGGGCATAGAAGTACACAGTGAAATCTTTTAAATCCTTCAAGCAGATAATGCATGGATCATTTAATTTCAGTCTTGCGGAGGAGGGGGGTGTCTTTTGGCACTTTGTATTTTCTCAGTTTATATAAAGCCTGACTTACTGTATATAAGTCTAAGTCAGTAAAGACATAGGGCACTATTGCAAACGTAACACTAGAATTAGCGCTCAGATATGTGAGCGATGATGCTAGCTTAAGTGAGTCTAGCACATACCCCCATATTACATTCCGGACGCTAATGGGTTAAAAAAAACGTTATTGCATCGGGGATTGCACTCGCTTCTACAGGCTTACTTTACTTTGCACACCCTATTCTTAACATAGGAAGTACAATAAGTAATTAGCGTTAGGATTACAAAGTCCTAAAGCTAATTACCCCATCGATGTGGTAAGGAAAAAGTTAACTACAGCTAGAAGCTACAGAATCCGGTAGCACCAGCTGAAAACCCCTCTAAAAATCAGATACTCACCTCTCATCCCGCGGCGATAACGCTAGAACGGTCTGCTGCTTCTGGCTGCCGGGAGCAGAGGGAGACTGAGGGCAATCTCATTGTTCTGGTCTTTGGCTCAAGGTCTTTGGTTCCCTTTCCCATTTCTCATGGTTTAATCTCTACACCTCATCCTTTTCACAATCCTCCAAGTCTCTCAAAATAGTTCCATCTTTTTTACCTCCTTAATCTCATCCTCCAACCTTTCTAATCTGTAATCAATATTTTAAAAATATTCAGAGATTTCACTTCTTTCTGATGATATTATTAGGTTGTTGTGCTGTTTCTCAATCTTTTTGTTAATTTCATCCACAGAAGGTTATGTCTAGCCCTATTTACTGTATGTGGTTCTGTAGGTACCCACAAAGGGACTTTATAATAGTAATGAAGGATAATAAAATGATGTGTTATAGACTCTGACAGGAAAGATACTCTCCAAGATGGTGGAGATTATGAAAGTTGGTGTTCATGAGTGAAGACTCCAACTGCAAGATGGCTGGGAGCCATCACTCTGCCTCCAAGGTGGCAATGATGTTTTGAGTGATGCACGCTCAATTTACCATACCAAAGATGGCACCGGCGTAAGGAACAACGTGCTGCAACTACCGGAAGACCACACAGTTCAGCCTCCACAGCCAAGATGGAGGCTGCCACTGAAGAATGCCAAATTAATGGCGGAAATAAGACCGCCTGTTATAAAAGACCATGAGTTACAGAGAAACTCTATGCTAACTGATAAAGCTGCAGATGTGGCGAACCGCGTTTTAGCCTATATTATTTTTGTGTTTTTTATCTCAATATTAGTAAAGGTTGTTTTAAACTGATCCAGTCTGTTTTGGCCCCTGTTTATTTACATTAAGAGGGGTTAGAAGAGATTGTGACCACTTCAGGTCAGACCCTACCTGTATGAATGGGTCAGAAGTGATACAAACAGAGCTCTGCTCTGGGTGAGTAGGTGAGCTACTTGTATGTGTAACTATATTCTGTACAGCTACAGTGTGCGCAATGATTTCCCTTCTGTGCTCTTTTTCTGGTTGGTGAGGAATAAAAGGAAAGACACAGAGAGTGTGGGCCTGTTCACCCTGGAAGTTGACCCTCAGCACTTGGAAAGGGCTCCTGAAGATGTGAGTGTGATTGTCCTGCCTCTTCTATTCACAACACAATTTTATGATACAATATTTCACACACAATTTGCACCGAATAATATATTATTAAATTTTTGTACTTGCATCATATGTTTATCTTTATATGATATTGCTATAATTTATATTCCACTGGCACGTTATTGTTAATTTACAGTATTTATTAGATTTTTATAGAAATAATCATGATTTATACAGGTTGTCCATAAAGTCACTGTAAAATTTCCAAAACGTTATTACAAAGGCAAATGAAAAGACAGATAAGTGAAAATTATTACAAAATGAGACATACAGTTGTGATCAAAATTATTCAACCCCCACTGAATTGAGTGTTTTGGCCAGTTTGACATTGATTTTGATCATTCAGTCATCTTGCTTACAATTAATCAAAGAGGCACGTGTAGGTCAGACAAATATAACATAACATTTATAATGAAATAACCACAAATGTCTTTTCTGTGCTCACATCATTATCAGTTTTATTCAACCCCCAAGTGACATTCAATCTTAGTACTTAGTACAACATCCTTTTACAGTTATAACAGCTTTTAACGTGAAGCATAGCTTGACACAAGTGTCTTGCAGCGATCTACGTGTATCTTCGCCCATTCATCATGGGCAAAAGCCTCCAGTTCAGTCACATTCTTAGGCTTGTGCACTGCAACTGCTTTCTTTAATCCCACCAGAGGTTCTCAATCGGATTTAAGTCAGGTGACTGCGATGGCCACTCCAAAATGTTCCAGCCTTTAATCTGCAACCATACTCTAGTGGACTTGGAGGTATGCTTGGGATCATTGTCCTGTTGAAAGGTCCAACATCTCCCAAGCCTCAGGTTTGTGAGGGACTGCATCACATTGTCATCCAATATCTCCTGGTACTGAGAGAATTCATGGTACCTTGCACACGCTGAAGCTTCCCTGTACCTGCAGAAGCAAAACAGCCCAAAACATGGTTGACCCCCCGCCATGCTTCACAGTAGGCAAGGTGTTCTTTTCTTCATAGGCCTTGTTCTTCCTCCTCCAAACATAGCGTTGATGCATGGGCCCAAACAGTTCTAATTTTGTTTCATCAGTCCACAGAACACTATCCCAAAACTTCTGTGGTTTGTCCACATGACTTTTGGCATACTGCAGTCGACTCTTCTTATTCTTTGAGACAGCAAGGGAGTGTGCCTGGGAGTTCTGGCATGGAGGCCTTCATTACGCAGTGTGCGCCGTATTGTCTGAGCTGAAACTTCAGTACCCACATCTGACAAATCTTTTCTCAGTTCCTCAGCAGTCACACGGGGACTTTTCTCCACTCTACGCTTCAGGTAGCGCACAGCAGTCGAAGTCAGCATCTTCTTTCTGCCACGACCAGGTAGCGTTTCAACAGTGCCCTTTGCCTTGAATTTGCGAGATGCTTCTATGGTCTCTCTTGGTATGTTTAACATCTTTGCAATCTTCTTATAGCCATTGCCCTTCCTGTGAAGAGTAATCACCTCTTCTCTTGTCTTCCTGGACCATTCTCTTGACTTCACCATGTTTGTAACCACACCAGTAAATGTCTAGAAGGAGCTGAGTATCACAGTCATTTTAAAGCTGCCTAATTGGTGCTTATTATGCTTTATTGCTGCTCCGTGACATCCACAGGTGTTTCAATACCTGATTGAAAACACTTGAATGAACCTCTGTTCTTCAGAGTGGTAGTCTTTAAGGGGTTGAATAATTGTGTCAATGAAGAGTTCACAAAAGACACATTTACTACTGTATTACAAAACCAATTGATGTCATTTTAGTTGCATATGGTTCTTTAAAAAAGTCCTTGTAGGATTTCATTCTGAATACAATTACAAATGTACACTAAATTCCCTAAAACCCTTTACAGCATTGGGGGTTGAATAATCTTGAACACAACTGTATATATATTTAATTATTTTGCCTCATTTAATACACCTCTTTGTGGGCACCAATAGCTGCAGGAAGCACATCAAGACAGTACTCAATTTCTTGCCATGTTCGCTGTAGCATACCCTCATCAATGGTGGCTATGGCATCAGTGAGCATCTGCTTTAGATTAATGATGTCCCATACCTTTGTTCGATACATGATGGGCTTTATTACAAAGTTGGTGCTAACTTAACCAGAGCTGTTGTAAACTTACCAGAGCCATTATAGCCTATGGAGCTGTTAAGTCAACAACAGCTCTGGTTAAGTTAGCACCAACTTTGTAATACTGCCCGATATCTTTAAGATAACCCATAGAAAGAAGTCAAGGGGAGTGATATCTGGTGAATTAGGTGGCCAGGGAATTGGGCCACCCCTTCCAATTCACGGTCTGGAAATGTTTCATTTAGGAACCCACGAACATGCAGTCCCCAATGTGGTGGTGCACCATCTTGCTGGAAAATGATGGTTGGTTGAAGGTCATGTAGTTGTGGTGCCATGTATTCAGTCAAAAGGTAAACATTTGCAGTAATTGATGTCTCGCCGAAGAAAAACAGACCAATGATTAGATTGAACATGATCCCACACAACACATTCATCTAAAGCAGAGGATCACTGATGCCATTGCCACCATTGATGAGTGTATGCTACAGCGAACATGGCAAGAAATCGAGTACCATCTTGCAACTAATGGTGCCCATATAGCAGTGTAATAAATGAGGCAAAAAAAAACTTAAATATAAATGTCTCATTTTGTAAGAATTTTTTAGTTTACGTGTCTTATTTTAGGGTGAGAACAATAAAGCTGTGGAATTCTCTGCCTGTTGAGGTGGTTGGGTCAGAGACTGTACAGACTTTTAAAAAACGACTGGATGACTTCCTGCAGACACAGAATATTAAGGGTTATAATATTTAATATGTGGGTAAAAGCTACTTGATCCAAGGAGAAATCTGACTGCCATTCTGGGGTCAATAAGGAATTTTTCCCCAGTGTGTTGTAGTTTGGCGAGCATTTCAGACTGAACCCGATGGACGCATGTTTTTTTTCAGCCTATTTAACAATGTAACTGTCTTTTCATTTGCCTTTGTAATACATTTTTGAAACTGTAAAGAGACTTTATGGACACCCTGTATAATATTTCTTTCTTTCTATCAGTTTTTTCAGCAACATCAGATCACTCATATTTGATCTCCGACACTTATTCATGAATATAGCCATAAAACAAACCACACAAAGTTTATATCCTGATGGCTTATTAATATAATACCATTTGTGTCCTTATGATATATTTTTTCTTTGTAGGAAGCTACAAAATACATTTACAGTCATGGCCGAAATTGTTGGCACCCCAGACATTTTTCCAGAAAACCAAGTATTTCTCACAGAAAAGTAATGCAGTAACACATGTTTTGCTATACACATGTTTATTCCCTTTGTGTGTATTGGAACAAAACAAAAAAGGGAGGAAAAAAAGCAAATTGGACATAATGTCACACAAAACTCCAAAAATGTTCTGGACAAAATTATTGGCACCCTTTCAAAATTGTGGCTAAATAAGATTGTTTCAAGCATGTGATGCTCCTGTAAACTCACCTGGGGCAAGTAACAGGTGTGGGCAATAATAAAATCACACCTGAAAGCAGATAAAAAGGAGAGAAGTTCACTTAGTCTTTGCATTGTGTGTCTGTGTGTGCCACACTAAGCATGGACAACAGAAAGAGGTGAAGAGAACTGTCTAAGGACTTGAGAACCAAAATTGTGGAAAAATATAAACAATCTCAAGGTTACAAGTCCATCTCCAGAGATCTAGATTTTCCTTTGTCCACAGTGCGCAACATTATCAAGAAGTTTGCAACCCATGGCACTGTAGCTAATCTCTCTGTGGGTGGACGGAAGAGAAAAAGTGATGAAAGGTTGCAACGCAGGATAGTCCGGATGGTGGATAAGCGCCCCCAAACAAGTTCCAAAGAAATTCAAGCTGTCCTGCAGGCTCAGGGAGCATCAGTGTCAGCGCGAACTATCCGTCGACATTTAAATGAAATGAAACGCTATGTCAGGAGACCCAGGAGGACCCCACTGCTGACACAGAGACCTAAAAAAGCAAGACTACAGTTTGCCAAAATGTACTTGAGTAAGCCAAAATCCTTCTGGGAAAACGTCTTGTGGACAGATGAGACCGAGATAGAGCTTTTGGCAAAGCACATCATTCTACTGTTTACCAAAAATGGAATGAGGCCTACAAAGAAAAGAACACAGTACCTACAGTGAAATATGGTGGAGGTTCAATGATGTTATGGGGTTGTTTTGCTGCCTCTGACACTGGGTGCCTTGAATGTGTGCAAGGCATCATGAATTCTGAGGATTAACAAAGGATTTTGGGTCGCACTGTAGAGCCCAGTGTCAGAAAGCTGGGTTTGCATCCGAGATCTTGGGTCTTCCAGCAGGACAATGACCACAAACATACGTCAAAAAGCACCCAGAAATGGATGACAACAAAGCGCTGGAGAGTTCTGAAGTGGCCAGCAATGAGTCTAGATCTAAATCCCATTGAACATCTGTGGAGAGATCTTAAAATTGCTGTTGGGAAAAGGCGCCCTTCCAATAAGAGAGACCTGGAGCAGTTGGCAAAGAAAGAGTGGTCCAAAATTCTGGGTGAGAGGTGTAAGAAGCTTATTGATGGTTATAGGAAGTGACTGATTTCAGTTATTTTTTCCAAAGGGTGTGCAACCAAATATTAAGTTAAGGGTGCCAAGAATTTTGTCCAGCCCATTTTTGGAGTTTTGTGTGACATTATGTCCAATTTGCTTTTTTTCCTCCCTTTTTTTGTTTTGTTCCAATACACACAAAGGGAATAAACATGTGTATAGCAAAACATGTCTTACTGCAATACTTTTCTGTGAGAAATACTTGATTTTCTGGAAAAATGTCTGGGGTGCCAACAATTTCGGCCATTACTGTATGTATTTTAAAACAGCCAGTGCGAGTACTTCTACCGTTTCCTATGTAATTCATTCCCTTTAACAGAGCGTCCCCATTAGGGATGAGCTGTTCGGGTTCGGACGGTTCGGAGTTCGACCCGAACTTAGCCTGTTCGGGCGGATCGCGAACCCCGAACATTTTCGGGTGTTCGCCGCATGTTCGACCACAATTGACCACAATGCATTTTCCCACTGCCTGAAGCTCCTAATTGGCTACAGCCTGGCACCTGACCACAGGTCTGGAGCAAGACTGTTGAACACTATGCCAATCACCGCTCAGAGTCCTGATTGGGCAAATTTTGGGTCTCATTTCGACCAAATATCAGGGATTTAGGTGATGTGTGTCTTGTTACTGTGCCAGCAAGTTTTTTGGGGGTTTACAACTTTATTTAAAACATTTGTGTATTGAGGTGATTTTCTGGTCTTGTCACACTGTGCCAGCAAGTCTTTTTGGGTCTCATTTATACCAAATATCATTGAATTTAGGTGATGTGTGTCTTGTCACTGTGCCAGCAAGTTTGTTTGGGGTTTACAACTTTATTTAAAACATTTGTGAATTGAGGTGATTTTCTGGGTCTTGTCACTGTGCCAGCAAGTCTTGTTGGGTCTCATTTATACCAAACATCAGGGAATTTAGGTGATGTGTGTCTTGTCACTGTGCCAGCAAATCTTTTTGGGGCTCACTAATTTCTTTAAAACACTTGTGAATTAAGGTGATCTTCTGTGTCTTGTCACACAGCCAGCAATTTTTTTTGGGGCTCATTAATTTATTTAAAACACTTGGGAATTAAGGTGATCTGTGTCTTGTCATACAAAAAGTACCACGCTGTATTTTGGGGCTCACTAATTTCTTTAAAACACTTGGGAATTAAGGTGATCTGTGTCTCGTCATACAAAAAGTACCATGCTGTATTTTAGGGCTCACTAATTTCTTTAAAACACTTGGGAATTAAAGTGATCTTCTGTGTCCCGTCACACAGCCAGCAATTTTTTTTGGGGCTCACTAATTTCTTTCAAACACTTGGGAATTAAGGTGATCTGTCTCTTGTCACTGGCTGCCAGCTATCAGTGTGTCTCACTGAGTTATACCAGAGTTATTTAAATCTTTATACCAGAGTTGAATCAGAGTTCTGTATATATTAATCTATATATCACTCACCATGTCTGAAAGAACAAAAAGGACAGGCAGACGCTCCCAGCCACAGATAAGAGGGCAAGCAGCCCCTGTGTCGGGAGGCTGTGTCTCTGGTCGTGGTGGACGTGGTGCATCCTCTGCAGGGGCACGTTTGTCCTTTCTAACTGGTGCTGGCCGTCTTAAGCAGCAGCAACATACAGAGGACTTGGTAAATTGGTTAACCAGGCCATCCTCATCCTCCGAGTCCTCTGCCAGCCAGGCTTCTAGTGCTTTACAGTCCACCTCAGCTGCCAAAGCATCTAATGCAGCTTCCATGTCCACAGCTACTCCTGCCATAGCCTCGCTATCACACACAGAGGAGTCAGCTGAATTGTTTGACTACAATGAGAGTGACATGCTGCTTGAGGATGCGCAGCAAGTACAGTGCTCTGATTCAATCTCTGAGTTTGAGCAAGGGAGTATAATCAACCTAGAGGAAGGGGGTGCCAGTGACCCACAAATAACTGGCACTCATGTTGCCACAGCAGCTGCAGCATACTGCCAAGTTGGCTCCAGTGACGAGGAGATAGGGGGTGAAGATGACATTGATGATGATGAGGTCACTGACTTCACCTGGGTGCCAGATCGAACTGAGAAATCAAGTGAGGAGGAGGAGGAGGCACAGCAAACACGAGGCACAACATCCTCTGTGACCAACCGTAGCACTAGCCAGTCCAAGGCATCACATGTCAGAGCTGCTCCGGTGCAGAGCGCTGTTGTCTCAAAGAACACATGCAGGAAATCTGCTGTCTGGGAGTTCTTTAAGAACTGTGCAGCAGACCCCACCATTGCTATTTGTAATCTATGCCAGAGGAGGCTGAAGCGTGGGATAAACACCGGACACTTGGGTACCACGTGCTTGATGCGACATATGAGCAAGTGCCACACATCCCATTGGGGCAAAACTTTGCGTAGGTCCTCCTCCTCCTCATCTGTCTCTACCCACACTGTATGTCCTGCCATGCAATTGCCTACAACCTCCACCGACAGGGATGATGCTACAGTAATGGATGTACCAGCAGGTCCTTCCTCACAATGTGACATCATCCCAGTAGCTGAAGATTTCCGCAGTCAGATTACGCTGCCGCAGCTGCTGCAGCGAAAGAAAAAATATAGTCCCAACCATCCCCAAGCACAGCGTCTAAATGCCAGTTTAGCAAAATTACTCACATTGCAGCTGCTGCCTTTCCAGCTGGTGGACTCTGCTCCCTTCAGTTTATTTGCTGAATGCGCTGTACCACAGTGGAAGGTTCCAAAACGCCATTACTTTTCACGCAAGGCCATTCCAGCACTATACCAGCACGTGGAAGACAATGTTATCCAGTCATTGGGAAAGGCAGTCAGCAGCAAGGTGCATGTGACTTTAGACACGTGGTCCAGCAAGCATGGACAGGGTCATTACATTTCCTTCACGGCACACTGGGTAACTCTGATTGCAGCTGGGAGGGATCCAAGACGGGGCTCTGTGCTGCAGCTTGTTCATCCACCACGCCTCCAGAAAGCTGCTTGTATGAGGTCTGTCTGCTCCACCACCACCTCTCCCTCTTCCTCCTTCTCTGTCTCTGGCGAAGTGGCAGTTAAACCCACGCCTGACAGGGTCTACGCAATGGCTCAAGCAAAAAGATGCCATACTGTGCTTGAGCTGGTTTGTTTAGGGGACAGGAGCCACACCGGGTCAGAAATTTTGTCAGCTCTGCAGGGGCAGGTGCAGAGATGGTTTACACCATGCCAGCTTGAGCTGGGAATGATCGTCTGCGATAATGGCAGCAACCTTCTCTCCACCCTTTGCAAGGGTAAATTGACGCATGTACCATGCCTAGCACACGTCCTAAATCTGGTGGTACAGCGTTTCCTAACCAAGTACCCAGGGCTGCCAGAGCTTCTCATCCAGGCCAGAAAAGTCTGCAGCCACTTCAGACAGTAATTCCCAGCAAGCGTTCGCTGGCAGAAATTCAAAGAGAATTCCACCTTCCCACAAACCGTCTGATCTGTGACATGCCCACCCGGTGGAACTCGACATTAGCAATGCTGCAGCATCTGCACAAGCAGCAGAGGGCCATCAACGAGTACCTGTGTGAGTATGGCACAAGGACAGGTTAAGGTCAACTTGTTTTTTTTCCCCCCCGCAGTGGCTGATGATCAAGGATGCATGCACTGTACTGTCACCATTTGAGGAGGCAACGAGGATGGTGAGCAGGGACAGTGCATGCATCAGTGACACAATTCCTTTAGTGTTCCTGCTGGAGCACACTCTGCGGGGAATTATAGATGTGGCTCTAGAGGCCTTGCCTAGCTCTCAAAGCCCCAGTCTTTCCGTAGACAGCATTCCAGCGGGTCCTACTCAGATCAGACAGGAGGAGGATGAGGGGGAGGAGGACTATTTAAGTAGTGGGGGCATTGAAGGTGAGGATTCCTCAAGGCAGGGTTTTGTGTGCCCAGATACAGAAGGGCTTGTGCGTGGCTGGGAGGAGGAAGTGCACGATACGGTCATCCTCATTGACCAGGAAGACTCGGCAGCTAATGCCACCTCCAACCTACGCTGCATGGGCTCTCTAATGATGCATAGCCTGCTAAAGGACCCCAGGATTCGTGCTATCAAGGAGAGGGATCATTATTGGTTGGCAACCCTTCTTGATCCACGATTCAAGGGGAAAGTTGCAGAGCTCATCCTGCCAGCACAGGAGCACAGGATGACAAAACTTGAGGACGCTCTAAAGTGAAACTTGTGTAACACCTTTCCAGGTTAGATTACCAAGTGCTACTGCTGACACACATGCTTCTGAGGCTGCAGGTGATCAGAGGAATAGCGGTGAAGGCCAGGGCCGCTTGACTGATGCATTTTTAAATTTTTTAGTCCTCGACGCCCAGGGACTTCAAATGTAGGCACCCATTGCCAGCGTCTTCACCATATGGTGCAGGACTACCTAGGGGCAAGGGCAGACCTGGATACCTTTCCAGCAGATGATCCACTGGCTTACTGGGTGTTGAGATTGGATCACTGGCCAGAATTTAGCCAATATGCTATGCAGCTACTAGGTTACCCTTCATCTAGTGTGCTTTCCGAAAGGACGTTCAGTGCCGCTGGAGGTTTTGTCACAGACAAAAGAGTGCGTCTGTCCACCGACTCTGTAGACCGGCTGACATTTATAAAAATGAATCAGTCCTGAATCAGCAGCTATCAATCCCCTGATGCCGAAGTAATGGAATAGATCGGGTATGTCTTCTGCATGCACAAAACCTCCAGCACTGAACTCTTCCACAATACCACAAAAGGGTTACGTGTGAATGCACTTGCTGCCATGAAAGGCACAATATTTGGCTGCACTGACGCCTGTGCCAGATTTATATCATTTACATTTTTTGAACAGCAGGGTCCAACCCTGCACTCTTCCACAATACCACAGAGGGGTTACTGTATGATGATACTTGATGGCCTGGCATTAAAGGCACAATATCTGGGTGCACTGACGCCCATTAACAGATAAATAAAAACTCTTTTCAATATAGGACCACATGGTCCACCCCTGCACTCTTCCACAATACTACAGAGGGGTTACTGTATGATGATACTTGCTGGCCTGGCATTAAAGGCACAATATCTGGGTGCACTGACGCCCATTACCAGATCAAAAACTTTTCAATAAAGGACCACATGGTCCACCCCCGCACTCTTCCACAATACCACAGAGGGGTTACTGTATGATGATAGTTGCTGCCCTGGCAGTCTTGCACCAAAGGCAGAATATCTGGGTGCACTAACGCCTTAACCAGATGCATATCTTTTTAATATAGGACCGCAAGGTCCACCCCTGCACTCTTCCACAATAACAAAGAGGGGTTACTGTATGATGATACTTGCTGGAATGGCACCAAAGGCACAATATCTGGGTGCACTGACGCCTTAACCAGATGCATATCTTTTCAATATAGGACCACATGGTCCACCCCTGCACTCTTCCACAATACCACAGAGGGGTTACTGTATGATGATACTTGCTGGCCTGGCATTAGAGGCACAATATCTGGGTGCACTGATGCCCATTACCAGATTCATATCTTTTTAATATAGGACCGCATGGTCCACCCCTGCACTCTTCCACAATACTACAGAGGGGTTGCTGTATGATGATACTTGCTGGCCTGCCATTAAAGGCACAATATCTGGGTGCACTGACGCCCATTACCAGATAAAAAAAAAAATTCAATATAGGAGCAACCACATGGTCCACCCCTGAACTCTTCCACAATACTACAGAGGGGTTACTGTATGATGATACTTGATGGCCTGCCATTAAAGGCACAATATCTGCGTGCACTGACGCCCATTACCAGATTCATATCTTTTAAAATAGGACCGCATGGTCCACCCCTGCACTCTTCCACAATACTACAGAGGGGTTACTGTATGATGATACTTGATGGCCTGCCATTAAAGGCACAATATCTGGGTGCACTGACGCCCATTACCAGATAAAAAAAAAAATCAATATAGGAGCAACAACATGGTCCACCCCTGAACTCTTCCACAATACTACAGAGGGGTTACTGTATGATGATACTTGATGGCCTGCCATTAAAGGCACAATATCTGGGAGCACTGACGCCCATTACCAGATTCATATCTTTTTAATATAGGACCGCATGGTCCACCCCTGCACTCTTCCACAATACTACAGAGGGGTTACTGTATGATGATACTTGCTGGCCTGCCATTAACCCTTTCGCTGCTGAGGCTTTTCCCGCCCCTGTGCTGAGGTCATTTTTACCTGTTTTGCGCATCATGTTTAAACGTGTTTTGAAGGCTTATTTTAGTATACGACCCAGACATATTATATATCGTTCTTTCCGTCAGACTCGGTAGATTCATAATATGTCATTATTATATGTATACGTTATGTCATGTCTGTATATTATAACAAAAAATGCAATAAAATATGTATTTTCAATAATTTACAATGTGTAAAGTGTTTTTTTTCACATTTTAACATGCGAGCAATTGCGGTTATATTTTGTATGAGGTGCGTTTGTTAAAAAAATTAGAGATGGGGTCTCGTTACATTTTTTTTTGGGGAAAATTACACTATTTTTAACAAACGCACCGCATACAAAAATCGTTAGTGCAGCATCATTGTTCACATTATAATTGAAATGGGAACAATATTGCTGCATTAACAAACCAAAAAAAATTTAAAAAAAGTGTTTATTTTTTTTTTTATAATTTTTTTTAAATTTTGTTTTATTTTTATTTTTCATTTCTTTTTTTTTTTACAACTTTTTTCACTGTAGTGTTTGGTATCGTTGGAACGGCCATGCTCTGGCCGATCCAACCATACCAAAATTTAACCCCTAACTGCCACGGATCGGGAGATAGGGAGTTCATTGGAACTCCCTATCTCCACCGTTGGTGGCAGTTAAGGGTTAACTCTAGGACTGGCGTCATCGTGCTACGCACGATGACGCCAGTCCTCAGGGGGAGTTCCCGGAGGCTTGGCCGACATCCAAGATGTCGGCCAGCTCCGGGAAAGGATCGCGAACCGGCGCTTTTCAGCGCCGATTCGCGATCCAGCTCCCCAGGGGTTAATGCCAGGCATCATTTGGAAGGGCAGGCTGTGCCCTTCCAAATGATGCCTGGGTTAACCCCCGCAGAGCCGCCGATCGGGAGGGAGAGAGGTCCGAAGGACCTCCCCCCTCCCTTTCAGGCGCCTCCTCCGCACATGCGGGGGGGCGCCTGAATTTGGTGTCATCGCGCTGCCGCGATGACACCAAATTCCGGCGGCTGCTGTTCCGGATGCCGGGCTGACATCCAGGATGTCAGCCCGCACCGGAGGGGCCAGCGATCGGCCTGAACCCGGCCGAACGCTGACCCCCAATGTCCTCCGCACAGCAGCGGGAATGCTGAGGACGCGCTGAGCGCGTCCTCAGCATCCAAGTGGTTAAAGGCACAATATCTGGGTGCACTGAGGCCAATTACCAGATTCATATCTTTTTAATATAGGACCGCATGGTCCATCCCTGCACTCTTCCACAATACTACAGAGGGGTTACTGTATGATGATACTTGATGGCCTGCCATTAAAGGCACAATATCTGGGTGCACTGACGCCCATTACCAGATTCATATCTTTTTAATATAGGACCGCATGGTCCACCCCTGCACTCTTCCACAATACTACAGAGGGGTTACTGTATGATGATACTTGATGGCCTGCCATTAAAGGCACAATATCTGGGTGCACTGACGCCTTAACCAGATGCATATCTTTTCAATATAGGACCACATGGTCCACCCCTGCACTCTTCCACAATACCACAGAGGGGCTACTGTATGATGATACTTGCTGGCCTGGCATTAGAGGCACAATATCTGGGTGCACTGACGCCCATTACCAGATTCATATCTTTTTAATATAGGACCGCATGGTCCACCCCTGCACTCTTCCACAATACAACAGAGGGGTTACTGTATGATGATACTTGCTGGCATAGCACCAAAGGCACAATATCTGGGTGCACTGATGCCCATTACCAGATTCATATCTTTTTAATATAGGAACGCATGGTCCACCCCTACACTCTTCCACAATACTACAGAGGGGTTACTGTATGATGATACTTGCTGGCCTGCCATTAAAGGCACAATATCTGGGTGCACTGACGCCCATTACCAGATTCATATCTTATTAATATAGGACCGCATGGTCCACCCCTGCACTCTTCCACAATACTACAGAGGGGTTACTGTATGATGATACTTACTGGCCTGCCATTAAAGGCACAATATCTGGGTGCACTGACGCCCATTACCAGATTCATATCTTTTTAATATAAGACCGCATGGTCCACCCCTGCACTCTTCCACAATACCACAGAGGGGTTACTGTATGATAGTACTTGCATGCCTGGCACTAAAGGCACAATATCTGGGTGCACTGCCATTGACGCCTGTATCAGATTCATATCCTCAGAGGGGTTACGGTGTGACGGCACTGTTGCCAACGCTAAAAGCTCAATTTTAAAGCACCTATTGTTACTTTCATCCAAAGCCTGCATAAGTTTCACAATAATTTAGCCCAAAAAACACTAAACTTTTTCTGCACGTCCTAAAATGTCTTTTCATACAGGCTGCTGCCCCAAGCAGTTGTTTATGGATAGTGTAGCGCTCACTCCCGGAGGAGCCGCTGAAAATGAACCACGGGTCAGTCTCCCCGCACTAGGGAATAAATATACTCCTAGACAGTTGTGAGTTTTTATCATTTAAATAGTTTACTAAAATCTTGAGCAGATGTTGAAGCACGGTATTCACAAGTATTATTACAATATTTTCGTATTCCGGTTCGGCCCCTTTCTTCAGGAGTATCTGGTGTAGAATCTTATCCAGGCGCCTCATGTACTTGGTCATTCGCTCACCTCTTTTCTGATAGGTGTGTTCGTACTGATATACTAGTTCGGCCGCCTTTTCGGTTCGTCCAAAAACTTCTTCAAGAACGTTTAAGTAATCTAAAGCAGTACAATCTTTTCTGCTCAGTTTCAGGTTTCTCACCGCTTCTGACGCAGGTCCCTTTAAGCTCTCGGTAATCCTTTGCTTTTTCTGGGCCTCAGGGACATCCCACTCATCCAGAGCCTGCATCGCCTGTTCCACCCATTCTTCAAAGGTTTCTTCTCCCGCCGGAGTTGGTACGTTCCTGTAAAATTTCTTAACCGTCGATAACAGAAGTTAGTGTGAGGAGGGCTTGTTTTCTGACATTTAGCCAGTAGATCTCCAATAGCCACGATAAATTCAGGCCCAATCATGGCCAACGGACTAGACGCAGGGACACTTGCGGATTCACCACGTGGCGTACTTGGCTTAATTAGTTGGACTTCCACCTCTTCGGCCAGTTTCACGCTCGTGCCCTGAAAACATGGCGGAACACCCTTTCTCCATTCGAGAAGAACATACATGTGAGAGGTATCTGTTTTTTTTTAATGTCCAGAATTAACCCCCGATGATCTGGTGCTAGCGTGGCCACGGCCTGGCGAATCTGATCTTCAGCCCAAGTGTCTGCTGGAATATCCATGACTATACAACATTCCGACTGGCTACTGTGCTCCCCACACCACTCGGCAACAATGTCTGGATCCATATTTAACCCTTTAGATGCGGTTTTTCCAGAGACTGGATCCCGGACGAGCCCCCACGTGTAGCGCTCACTCCTGGAGGAGCCGCTGAAAATGAACCACGGGTCAGTCTCCCCGCACTAGGGAATAAATATACTCCTAGACAGTTGTGAGTTTTTATCATTTAAATAGTTTACTAAAATCTTGAGCAGATGTTGAAGCACGGTATTCACAAGTATTATTACAATATTTTCGTATTACGGTAAAACGCGCAGCGGAAAAGAAACGAAACACGAGGCTTCGTATTTAGGAAAATAAAATATTCGCGACCGAACATAAAAGAATGCAATTTCCCGATAGTTCAGAAAAAGGGACACGTAGCGAAACCCCAAACATACAATCCCTTTCGTATTACGGCAAACGCGCAGCGGAAAAAAGAGAAAATGTATTCGGAACGTATCTTTGTCTTTAACCCCCGTTCCGATTCGTAAAAGAAATGAGTCCTGTACAAGTTAAGTTCCAGAATGTGAGAAGCGTATCTGTGTGTGTGTGTGGTACCCGGGTACTGTTCAACTGGCCAGTGAATTTATTAAAGGAAGGTCTTCGACTAGTCAGTTGGGGCCTGTAAACTTTAAAGAGAAACAGCAGAGCGTCCTTTAATCATACAACAGCCTTGGAGGCCTCTCACCCATCCGATGACTGCTTTAGGCTCCGCTGACCCAGGACGTCTCTCCACCCGATTTTGACTGGGGATACTAGCGGCCCGATCCGTTGTCTGACTCCATACAGCTTATCCAGCTCACCGCCTGCTCTCCGTTCGATTCCTCCGGTCTGCAGCAATGCCTGGATTCCGGCGGGTCTTCTTCTCCTCAGCTGGGGTGATCCTCTCTGCAATAACAGGTCTCTCTGGGTCTCTGGCATAGGCCCTCTCGTGATCTCACACAATGCGTCTCCTCTCTTCCCTTCCCTGGCGCGCTCTGGAACCTTCTCCATGAGGCAGAGGATGTAAGGGTCCAGTCCCCACCCACTTCCTGTCTTCTTGCAAAGCATGCCGGGCATTGTAGTCCCAATGTCCAGTATCTCTGATTGCGATAGTCTCCATCTTGTGGCCAAAAATAGGTACTGCCACAGCAAGAATTTTAGCACAGCGCTACACTCTCCCCCTCCTAGAACTCTTGGGTCTCTCCAAGGAGGTACAACAGTTACATTACGTTCCACAATATTTGAATACAATTTACATAACATGTACAGGTTCAGCAGCATACATACAGTGGGTTAGGAACACTTCCTCAAGTTGACTCATATTTTGGGCCACCTCAGCTAGCATAGCAGACACTTCGGGCAACCTCCGCACCGTGGTGATGGCCTCTTCAGTGCTATGTCCTGGTGAGTCATAGGTGAGTCGTTGGGGCGGTCGAACAGAGCGTTTTGGTTCTGGCTCAATCAGTTCCTCTTCAGGTGGAAGTACTATAGACGTTGGCTCAGTCCTTCTCTCTATTACTGGAGCAGACGTTTCTTCAAAAGTATGATCCTTCCAGCGAAGGCATAGAACTATAATCACCTGAGTAAGCTTCCGGAACTACCGAGATCCCCACATCCTCAGGGACTTCCAACTGAAATTCAAGAGGCTCAGGGATATCAACAGTCTCAGGGACTTCCAACAAGAATTCAGGAGCTTCAGGCCTCAAATTACTCTCCCATCGTTCAGGAACTGAGGTAATCTCTTCAGGCTCCGGTGAACGTATCCAGTCCAGACAGAAACTTTCTTCCTCACTGTCCCTTTCGCTCTCTTCGACAGCCCGGGTCTGTTGAGACCGAGTAACAGGAGGCAAACATGGAACAGGCGGATTTGGCAGAGGCGGTTTGTCCCCAACTGGCATTCTCACAGCCTCTCTCAAAGGTAACAAATGATTCCGGTGCCAGTTCTTGAGAGGCCCAGCCTTTCCATCCGGGCGAATCTGATACACTGGTAGACCTGGTAACTGTTTGCAGACAATGTAAACCTGGGAACTCCACCTATCCTCCAACTTGTGTCTCGCAGCAGCACCCAAGTTCTTCAATAGAACCCTATCACCGGGTTGTAGGTCTTGTATTCGAACTTTCAGGTCATAGTTCCTTTTGTTTCTTTGCTCCCTGTTTCCCGAGGTCAACCGGGCCTGTTCAAATGCAGAAGCCAAATTCTTTCGAAGTCTATCCACGTAGTTTCTATGGGAAGCTACTGACGTCTGGTCTAGAGACAATCCAAATGCCAAATCAACCGGCAGTCGAGCCTCTCTTCCAAACATAAGACGGTACGGCGAGTACCCAGTTGCATCACTCTCCGTACTGTTATATGCATGCACCAGAGTAGCTATATGTCGACTCCAACTCTGCTTCTCCACATTCGACAAAGTCCCCAACATGTTTAGCAGTGTGCGATTAAACCTTTCAGGCTGAGCATCACCTTGAGGGTGATATGGTGTAGTTCGGGTCTTCTGGATTCCCAACAACTCCAACAATTGCCCCACCAGTCGGCTTTCAAAGTCTCTACCCTGATCAGAGTGTATCCTTCTTGGCAGTCCGTAATGAACAAAGAATTTTTCCATCAACACTTTGGCTACTGTTGGAGCGCGTTGATCTTTCGTGGAAAATGCTTGGGCGTAACGAGTGAAATGATCAGTCACTATTAGAATGTTCCCTTGCCCACTAGCATCCGGCTCTAAGCACAAGAAGTCAATGCACACCAAATCCATGGGTCCCTGACTCTGCAGATGGCTCATTGGAGCAGTTCGGGTCGGTAGAGTCTTTCTCTGAATACACCTCAGACAGGAATGACAATAACTTTCCACTTCAGCCCTCATGCAAGGCCAATAAAACCTATCTCGCATCCAGCTTAAAAGTTCTCTCTGCACCAAAATGTCCATGCTCATCATGTAGTGATCGCAGCACACTCTCCCTATGTTTTGTAGGGAGGAATAACTGTTGAATCTCTTCCGCGTTGTTGGAGGGGCCCCTTCGGTAGACCACCCCATCCAGCATCTTTAACCGCTCCCATTCTTTGTAGACCAACCTGGCTCCACTCGGGGAGTTGGTTAACAAAATCTCTCGCTGGTTTGCAGTCAGGGCCTTTAGGGTCAAGGCAATTAAAGGGTTTCTGGCCTGATCCGCTTTCAGGTCCTGTCTCGAAAAGGTAGGTAAACTTTCATCCCTTAACTGCGTAGGGTTACAGTAGAACTCAGGAACGGCCGCAGCCATAACTCCTATGGCCTCTGCTTCAATCCCTCCTTTGACCCGGAGCTCTGTTCCTTGACACAAAGCTTGCACCCCGTCTGGAGTCAACTGAGTCCATTCTGTAGTATAGGGTCTTCTCGATAACGCATCAGCATCTCGATTATTCACCCCAGGGCGATACTTCAGGCTGAACCGAAACCCTGACAGAGCGGCCAACCACCGATGTCCCGTTGCGTCCAGTTTTGCAGTAGTAAGGATATAGGTGAGAGGATTATTATCCGTCTTAATCACGAACTCAGCTCCATACAGATAGTCTTTCAACTTGTCCACCACTGCCCACTTCAAGGCTAGGAACTCCAGCTTGTGAGTAGGATAGTTCTTCTCTGAAGGCGCAAGGCTCCGGCTCACGTACGCCACAGGCCTCAGCAATCCATCATACTCCTGATATAGGACTCCTCCCAGACCTTCTCGGCTGGCATCCACATGTAGTTCATATGGCTTGTGAGGGTCCGCATAGGCCAAAACAGGAGCTCGGGTTAGACTCTCTTTCAACTTTACAAAAGCTCCTTCACATTGACTGGTCCATTCACCTTGTATAGACTCTCGAGCTTTCCTTGGCCCCGGAGCTGACGGGTTTTTGTCAGAGACCTTGCAGCCTTCTTCTGTGGTTTCCTTTTGCAGGAGTTTGTTCAGTGGTTGAGCTATTTTCGCAAATCCTCCCACAAATCTTCGATAGTATGAACAGAATCCCAAGAAAGATCTAAGTTCAGTGACGTTTCGGGGTCTAGGCCAAGAAGCTACGGCCTCCAACTTCCGAGGGTCTGTCGAAACACCTTCTGCTGAAACCACATGTCCTAGATACGTAACAGACGGCAGACAGAATTGGCATTTCTCCAGAGACAGTTTCAGCCCCTCTTCATGGAGCCTCTTCAAGACCTTCTCCAGACGTTGCTCATGTTCTTCCAGAGTCTTCCCAAACACAATTATGTCATCCAGGTACACTAATACTTCAATTAGATTCATATCCCCGACTGTCTTCTCCATCAACCGTTGGAACGTGGCTGGAGCCCCCGTAAGGCCTTGAGGCATTCTGTTGAATTCAACGAACCCCAGTGGGCAGATGAACGCAGTTTTCTCCTTGTCTTCAGGATGCATTGGTATCTGGTGATACCCACTTCGCAGGTCTAGTACACTAAACCACTTTGCTCCAGACAAACACTGTAGGGAATCTTCAATCCGAGGAGTGGCATATTGATCGGGGATGGTTCTCCGGTTCAATGTGCGATAGTCTATGCATAAGCGGACAGAACCATTTTTCTTCCGGACCAACACTATGGGAGATGCGTATGGACTCCTGGACTCTTGAATCACCTTGGTTCTTTGCAATTCATTCAGCTGCTCTCGCAGATCATCTAAGTCTCCTAGCGGAACTCGCCTTGATCTTTCCCGAAACGGCTTGTCTTCTTGTAATCGAATACGGTGTTCAGTACTCTTAGCTAGGCCCACATCGAACTCATCTTTTGAGAACAATTCCTTCCACTTTAAGACTTGAGACTGAAGACGTTTCTTCCACTCAGGTGAAATGGGAGCGTCCTTGGGGTAGAATCTTTCATCTGGAATCTCTTTACCTTCTCCCCCTCCTGAATCGGTAGAGAGGGGTGTAGCAGACTCTACTTGCCCGATAGGCATTCGTGCTTTAAGAACCACTGGAGAATCCGTCACATTGCACACACTGACCGAGACTCTTCCTCGTGTTCTCTTCAGAGCCTTGGTGGAGATTATTTCAGGAATTACTTTGACTCCGGTTTCACTCCCATGATCAAAATCGGTTCCCAGCACCACATAGGGACCGGGTTGCGATCCGTTCAACTTGACTGAAGCCCGGAAGCTCGCTACTTCTCCTGCTTGCAGAACCTTCTCCGTTCCACCCAGTCTCCACAGTCTTCCCACTTCGGCAGGTGCCTTTCGTTCTTCGACCATCCTCTGATAGACCGGACGTAACATTGGGTGTACTCCTTGAGTTGAACCTTCTTCCAACACGATAGGCGTCAGGAGACGCCGCACTAGGTCAGTATTCGTCCCCACTATCAGGGAGCTTCTGTTCGCACCCGAGGGTCGAGGACACACAATGGCCAATGCATCACAACCCCCAGACTGCCCGATGACTTCAGATCCGATCTCCAACTTTACTTGCAGGTACCCGTCATAAGGGAGTTTCTCAGTGCCGATACCCCATATTTCCAAATCCTTCAATTCTTGCAGAGGGATGTGCTTTAAGTGTTTCTCGTAGAAGTCTCTGTAAATCAATGTCACTTGAGCCCCTGAATCTAACAGGGCTTTGGTGTAGACTCCTTCCACTTGGATTGGCACGATAGGAGAAGGACCTATCAGTTGGTCAGGAAATTTGGTGGCGGTATCCAGACGCTTCGACCCAGTTTGCTGTACCCTGGCCTTTTTCTTGGCCCGTGCAGGTTTTGGGTGTGCATTGCCTCCCCATGACGCAGACCCGGACGCTAAGGGAGTGACTCTCTCAGTCCTGGCAGGCTCTACAGTTGGCTCGGCTTTGGGCCTCCTCGCCCTCTTAGTCTTTGCTTGGTTTCTGGAGCGGGGCTCAACCCTCGGGCACTCAGGTTGCTCCTTTACTGGTGCCCTCTGGCGTTTCCCGCCGGTGAGGTAGATAACAGTCCTTCCAGGGCTTCCAACAGTCCCTTGACTCTATCCTTCTCAGGCTTCCGGCCTTTGCACTGTGCGCGGAAATGGCCCATCTCTCCACACCCGAAACATCTCTTCTTAGAGAGCGGAGACGTAGTTGCTTGTTGAGATTTAGTTAAAAGATTTGGACCAGACGCCACAGCAACTTCCGTCGTCTGCATACCTGTGAGGAATTTCTGCATTTCTGCCTGCATTTCTGTCACCTTCATCAATACCCGGCACAGTTCCGCGTGCGCTTGTTGCAATTCAACTTGAGCTTCCTGAACTTCCTTGACGGTTTTGGACAATTCACCCCGTTCAGGGAGGTTCGATTCTTTAGCAGCCCTCTCTGTAGATTTAAAACCAACTAGGTGTTCTTGTTCGTCCTCATCCGACCCATAGGTATCTAGAGAGTCGCTTTCAGGCTGCAGGCCGCCGCTATGTCTCACAGGTTGTGCATACGCCCTTTCCCCCCGCCTGAAAGATTTCTCTTCTAGTAAAGCCTCTTCCTCTCGCACAACTCGAATCAGTTCCAGGTACTTTAACTCTTGGCTACCTGCTCTGCTTCTCAGCTGCATCATCACTGGATCTAGAGGTTGAGAGCCCCTCAGGATCTGTTTTATTTGGATCTTATCTACTTCGGCCGGTTCGGCCCCTTTCTTCAGGAGTATCTGGTGTAGAATCTTATCCAGGCGCCTCATGTACTCGGTCATTCGCTCACCTCTTTTCTGATAGGTGTGTTCGTACTGATATACTAGTTCGGCCGCCTTTTCGGTTCGTCCAAAAACTTCTTCAAGAACGTTTAAGTAATCTAAAGCAGTACAATCTTTTCTGCTCAGTTTCAGGTTTCTCACCGCTTCTGACGCAGGTCCCTTTAAGCTCTCAGTAATCCTTTGCTTTTTCTGGGCCTCAGGGACATCCCACTCATCCAGAGCCTGCATCGCCTGTTCCACCCATTCTTCAAAGGTTTCTTCTCCCGCCGGAGTTGGTACGTTTCCTGTAAAATTTCTTAACCGTCGATAACCGAAGTTAGTGTGAGGAGGGCTTGTTTTCTGACATTTAGCCAGTAGATCTCCAATAGCCACGATAAATTCAGGCCCAATCATGGCCAACGGACTAGACGCAGGGACACTTGCGGATTCACCACGTGGCGTACTTGGCTTAATTAGTTGGACTTCCACCTCTTCGGCCAGTTTCACGCTCGTGCCCTGAAAACATGGCGGAACACCCTTTCTCCATTCGAGAAGAACATACATGTGAGAGGTATCTGTTTTTTTTTTAATGTCCAGAATTAACCCCCGATGATCTGGTGCTAGCGTGGCCACGGCCTGGCGAATCTGATCTTCAGCCCAAGTGTCTGCTGGAATATCCATGACTATACAACATTCCGACTGGCTACTGTGCTCCCCACACCACTCGGCAACAATGTCTGGATCCATATTTAACCCTTTAGATGCGGTTTTTCCAGAGACTGGATCCCGGACGAGCCCCCACGTGTAGCGCTCACTCCTGGAGGAGCCGCTGAAAATGAACCACGGGTCAGTCTCCCCGCACTAGGGAATAAATATACTCCTAGACAGTTGTGAGTTTTTATCATTTAAATAGTTTACTAAAATCTTGAGCAGATGTTGAAGCACGGTATTCACAAGTATTGTTACAATATTTTCGTATTACGGTAAAACGCGCAGCGGAAAAGAAACGAAACACGAGGCTTCGTATTTCGGAAAATAAAATATTCGCGACCGAACATAAAAGAATGCAATTTCCCGATAGTTCAGAAAAAGGGACACGTAGCGAAACCCCAAACATACAATCCCTTTCGTATTACGGAAAACGCGCAGCGGAAAAAAAGAGAAAAATGTATTCGGAACGTATCTTTGTCTTTAACCCCCGTTCCGATTCGTAAAAGGAAATGAGTCCTGTACAAGTTAAGTTCCAGAATGTGAGAAGCGTATCTGTGTGTGTGTGTGGTACCCGGGTACTGTTCAACTGGCCAGTGAATTTATTAAAGGAAGGTCTTCGACTAGTCAGTTGGGGCCCTGTAAACTTTAAAGAGAAACAGCAGAGCGTCCTTTAATCATACAACAGCCTTGGAGGCCTCTCACCCATCCGATGACTGCTTTAGGCTCCGCTGACCCAGGACGTCTCTCCACCCGATTTTGACTGGGGATACTAGCGGCCCGATCCATTGTCTGACTCCATACAGCTTATCCAGCTCACCGCCTGCTCTCCGTTCGATTCCTCCGGTCTGCAGCAATGCCTGGATTCCGGCGTGTCTTCTTCTCCTCAGATGGGGTGATCCTCTCTGCAATAACAGGTCTCTCTGGGTCTCTGGCATAGGCCCTCTCGTGATCTCACACAATGCGTCTCCTCTCTTCCCTTCCCTGGCGCGCTCTGGAACCTTCTCCACGAGGCAGAGGATATAAGGGTCCAGTCCCCACCCACTTCCTGTCTTCTTGCAAAGCATGCCGGACATTGTAGTCCCAATGTCCAGTATCTCTGATTGCGATAGTCTCCATCTTGTGGCCAAAAATAGGTACTGCCACAGCAAGATTTTTAGCACAGCGCTACAATAGATTAAAGGAAAAGCATTTACTGTCATATGAAACGTCATTTATTTGTTTTTAAGTGTTTCTATACATCCTAGAAATCCGCCACTTCACGGGCAGGTTATGGGGACCTCCTAGGCATGATATTTGAAGTAATTTTTCGTTTTTATTTTTAACCCTTATTTCATGGAAAACTCACTGTCCCTTTAAAAACGTTTTTTTTTTAACTTTTTATCCTTGTTTCCTGTCCCCCAGGGCACTACCCGGACCCCTACACACCTTTTATGGCAAATATGTAGCATATATGCCCTCTTGGAGGGCACTCTAAAAAACCAAATTTTCAGCCCCATTGACTTGCATGGGAGTTCGGGTTCGGTCCCGAACAAATGGGAAGTTCGGGTTCGGGCTCGAACCGAACTCGGGGGGTGTTCGGCTCATCCCTAGTCCCCATGACAACTGGGGAAGCTAACAATGTTTTGACATGTGACCACTATAGGAATGACGCGCAAAGCCCTGGTTGACGAGTCACTTCCGGTTTCCGGGTTGACAGCCTCTAAGGCAGCGCGCTACAAGACGGGTGACTCGATCATCTAATTAATTAATTCATTCATTGTATTTAAATATAAATATAGGTACGGTGCCTCATTGTTTTTAACCTTGAAAATGGCTCGTTTGAGGGCCGAAACCTCAGATTTTATATGCTTTGCCAATAAATTTTGAAAGTTTTATTTTCAAAAGTCCGTGAGTGCTCCCATCTGTGGATATATATATATATATATATATAATGATTTAGTTTATTTTGGGGTATGATTTAGTAGCGAAAATTATTAGTACCCCCAGGTTTTGACTGTAGTATCTTATGTGCCCCCCTACACATTGTTCCAAGATTCGACACTGCTTGGCCCTTTTTGTTGACGTCTCTGAGAGAGATGGGCATACAGGGTGAGTTCCTCCAGTGGAATATGGCACTCTATTCCACCCCAAACATTTGAAAAGGGTGTCCGGGACCCGACAGGGGTATCTGCTTTCCCCACTCCTGTTTGCCCTGTCATTGGAGCTGCTTCTCGAATCAATTCACCAGAACTCAAACATACATGGGCTTCAAAAGGACAGATACCATCATAAGATAATGGTGTATGCTGATGACGTGCTATTTTTGTAGCAGATCCATCTGGTACAGCACAAGAGATTGTTTGGAATATTGAGAGTACGTAACTTGTGCGTATTTGAAGATCAATATGAACAAGTCGGAAATTCTAAATATTACTATCACGCTTATGTTAGTACATGAGCTGAAATAGAGATACCCTTTTTCTTGTTGCCCTTTCAAAATAACTGGGCAATTGGCAAACCCCAAACCACTGTTTATTGATTAAATAACACTTTGAAGCCCCTAGGGTGCTGTTGACTGAGAAGTTGGCAAGCTGGTGTCCCTCAATATACCTTGCCTGGGCAGAATAAATGTGCTTAAAATAAATACCTTCTCAAGAGTTCTGTATCTTTTTCAGGCCCCTGCCGGTTTAGCTCCCCCTAAGCTTTTTTTTTTTAAAAAATTAATTCTACAGGCCAGATTACATTGTGTATGCTAAAACGGGGATATTACCCGGGAAAACTTGCACCTGCAGGTTTCCCCGTAGCATCTCCATTTTAACGTGAGATTCCGAGGCAGGGGCTACGTCAGTGCCTTGTCCTGGAACCAAGCGCTACACTCGGTGATACACATGGTAGCGCTTCTGCGTCGCCATAGGACTCCATGGAGGGATGTTCTTCCAGGCTGCAAGCGCTGCATGATCTGGCACTTGTGAGATTGTGCAGCACTGTGGAGTGATCACAGAAGGACACAGTGGGCAATTTGAACACTGGGGGGCTTAGTTTGACTGGATTAGACCACGTAGTCTTTGCATTATCAGCAGTACAATCTAATCTGCCTACCCAGACCGTAATATAATAGCATAATATAATAGGCAGATGATATCTGGAGTCGATCTCAGAATGTATAAGTTCCTCATTTCTTATTCAACCGTTATTTTCCACTGTACTTTAAAATACTCTGCGAGCATTGTTTTCAATGAGATAACATTTACTGTATGACAATGTGCATGTACCAAAACTGCTTGAAGATGCTGTGAACTACTTCAGTAAACATCCTATGATTAATTTTTTTAATTTCAAAATATTTTTTTATTGAGAGGTGTGTACATCAATATCACTGTAAATAACATACAACAATCGTATGAAATAATCAAGTATAGGTGCAGCGGTATCTCTCAATCATTTTTGTAATGACATATAAACTATAATAAAATAACATAAAAATAAAATAGAAAAAATAGAAAAAAAAAAAAATAATAATTAACCGGAAAGGGGAGGGGATCTCAGGATCAGCAGGAGAAGGCAACTTCTCTGAGGCAGAGAGTGCACGAGGAGCTCTCCTTAAACCTCGTGTGAAAGTGACCTAGAACCAGAATTCTATTATCAATGTCATCACGAACCACATGCCTTGTAAAGCTTATGAATATCCCATATAGCCCATGGATCTTGTTTAGGGGGGCGAAAACCCCACGCCGAGTTAGCTTTAGAGTCGAAAGAACGATATTGAGTTAATAACGTAGCTATCTGTCTTTGCGTTGGGACGACTGCCAGTTTCCAGTTCCGGGCAATGAGCAACATTGTCGTAGAGACAATTATAAATAACATTTTGAGGTGTGATCGAGGAAGGTGGACCATTCCCAGCAATAGGATCTCCGGTGCGCACTGTATCTGACTGCCCAAGACTTCCGATGCAAGAAGAGATATATCTTTCCACAATGGTGCTATCAGTGGACATTGCCACCAGATATGACCCATCGTGCCCGGGGCAGACAAACATCTCCAGCAGACGTCTGAAGCGTTTGGGGCAAAACGACTAATCCTTGAGGGCATAAGATACCAACAGTATAGTACTTTTCTTTGCGTTTCAATCAGTGTTGCACACCTCGAGGCTCCAGACGAAAACAAATGTGCCATGGCCCATTGCGAGGGGGTAAATTGCATAGAAAGGTCTTTTTCCCAAGTGTTGTGAAACTTCCAGCATATTATTCCAGTCGGTGTATTGAGCAATCGATAAAACAACGAGATGGGTTTCGTGGTGGTGTGCGGGTCTAGCCAAAAAAGTTCAGTGTCCGAGAGGAGCGGCAATGTGGTACGTAAATTAGATATTACTGCATTGGCTTTAAAAAAGGAGTAGAGTTGCATGTATGACAAAAACATTGAGGATGGTACCTTAAATTTCGTTTGTAAAGTGTGGAAGGACACGACGTCCGGCAGCGAAAAAAGATGGTGCAGATGCGTGACCCCTGATTGAATCCATGGCCCAGCTCTAAAGTGAGGCAGCATTTTTTAAATTATGGCGTCGTGAGCGGTCCTCCATGTCTGCCAATTTTAACATAGTCACCTTAAGTTTGTCCTCCAGAGTTTCAACTTGTTCAGCCATGGTATTGTGGGCATCTGCAAACTCAGACATCTTCGTTTCCAGTCTGTCTGTTCTCTCACCAATTTCCTTGATGTCGCTGCGGATGGCTGTCGCCACTGCGTCCAGCCTAGCTGTTAGAGTTGCGGAGAGGTCTCCAAGCATGTCAGCCATACGAGACATAAGCGTTTCCAGATTGGAATTAGCTGGTATTGCGGCGCTCCCTGTTTCCATCGCGCTCGGGAAAGCTGGAGAGGAGCCGCCGCAATCTTGAGAGGCCGCAGATTCCTTCAGCTTCATGGCGCGCGGCGTAAGAAACTCAGATTTTTTTGCTTTTTTTCCCCCTTTGGAGGTAGCCATGGTGGGCAGCACTTGTTCCCCCCCCCCGAAATCGAGCGAGTGGGGTCCGATTCGCTTTTATATTCCGCTGCTGTAGAGGATCCGGTGCAGGAGCTCCGCTCTCACACGTCCTCCATGTGTTGCGGTTAGGCCACGCCCACCCTATGATTAATTTAAAAGACAATCTCAATCCAGGCATCCGGCAACTTGCAAATCCAGAGAGGGGGCACATGGAGCACCCCCCCCCCCGTTGCAAACCCATTGTAGGTTATACAGAGGACCTTTGACATATTGGAACCCTGTATTTCTGGTTCCACACAACCTACATGGTCAATTGAGATGTCATTGGAAAGGACAGAGTCTAACCTTTCCAATAATACCAAACATAAATCATGCAAAATGTACAAAGAAAATAAAATAGAAAAAACTTCCAAAAGAGAAATATGCAATTTATTGACATAAATGGCCCACTACTTTGTGATGCCAACTAAAAATTCTGAGAAAAGCATAGTTTCTGATCATGCCTCCAGTGACTTCACGTAATGGTATTTGTGTATGTATATATCTCATATGTGTTTGTATCTCTGAGTTATGTGGCTATGTAAGGATAGAAGTGAGTGTCAGGACCTGATGTGTCGTATTGTTGGTGCTTGATTCTCTGTGACAGGCAAAGCTTGTGCCAGAATTCAAACTGCAAAGAATTGCTGTGTGGGGTCTGTTAGGTATCACATGAGCAGTAGAAGGACAGACCCTGTGCTGTAATGTTCTGGAGTGAGTGAGTGTAATGAGCGTAGCCTGTAATCCAGCACCCGCTCTGCCTGTCACTGCAAACCGAACACTAGCTCTTAGATAGTATTGGTAGTGCCCCTCCTGAAACTTGTGTCTGAATCCACTCCTGCATCCAGGACCACCCAAATCAATGTGCTGCCTGATGGATGAAATGCCCCCCCCAAAAAAAACATGTGACATGTATGAGCGTATCACAGAGCTTGACAGCAATAAAACTCCCAGTAATGTGTGGTGTTTATGAGCTTATCACTGAGCTCCACAGCAATAAAACTCACAGTAATGTACGGTGCATATTAGCCTATCACAGAATCCACTGCAATTAAACTCACAGTAATGTGCAGTGCATTTGAGCATATCACAGAAGCCACTGCAATAAAACTTACAGCAATGTGCAGTGCGTATGAGCATATCACAGAAGCCACTGCAATATAACACAGTAAAGTGCGGTGCGTATTAGCGTATCACAGAATCCACTGCAATAAAATGCAAACACATTAAAAACAAATATATATTTAAACATTTAAAATATGCAAAATTATTAAAAAGTATAAAAATACATAAATGTTGCCCCCTCTTCTGCTTACCTTTATTGTTGTTGTTGCAGGGAGGGGGTTGAACATGTATTCCTGGTGGTCCAGTGGCAGAGGAGGGGGTGTCCATTCTGGGCCACTTCATCTGCAGTCCAGGCCCGATAAATCCCTGCTGGTCTGGGTGGTTGTGTGTCTGCAATGCGATCTGTGCAGACCCCAGAGCACGTCCCACGCTGGCAGGACAACCATCAGAAATCTTGGGGCCCGTTACTGAACCTCAGAATAGGGCCCCCCCCCACGCCACTACCCAAAAAATAGCAAAGCGCCAAAATACCAGGTTAAAATGTAGAATCCTATTCCACTATCAATGGCAAAAGGAAGGCTGTGAGAGAAAAAAAGAAAGAAAGGCATGTCCTGCTATCCCCCTTAACCGCAGCTATTCCGACAAAGTGGATAGCCGTGGTGTGAAAAGGAGGCACAGCCTGATAGTGTAACGTTGGGGGCTTCCAGCCTTTCCGGTGTGCTCGCTCGACCCCATTCCCTCACATCTAATTCCTCCCCTCTCCTCCTCCCTCACCCCTGCTCTCACACACATCTTCAACCTATCTCTCTCCACCGGCTCCTTCCCATCCGCCTTCAAACATGCTCTAGTTACCCCTTTACTAAAGAAACCATCCCTCGATCCCAACTCTCCATGAAACTACCGTCCTGTATCCCTGCTTCCCTTCACATCAAAGCTCTTAGAAAAACTAGTCTTCAACCGCCTCTCCCTCTTCCTGACCTCCAATTCCCTACTTGACCCCCTGCAATCTGGCTTCCGTCCCCTACACTCAACTGAAACTGCCCTCACCAAAGTCACCAACGACCTCCTAACTGCTAAAAAACACGGCCACTATTCTATTCTCATCCTGCTTGACCTCTCGGCTGCTTTTGACACTGTTGACCACCCCCTCCTTCTGCAGACCCTCAGCTCTCTTGGTCTCTGTGACACTGCACTCGCTTGGGTTGACTCCTATTTATCCAACAGGTCCTTCTCTGTGTCCTTTGCTGGTAACTCTTCCTCTTCATTGCCTTTATCTGTTGGTGTACCTCAAGGCTCTGTCCTTGGTCCTCTGCTCTTTTCCATCTACACCTCCTCCCTGGGCAAAATCATCAACAGCTTTGGCTTTAATTACCACCTCTATGCTGATGACACTCAGATCTACCTCTCTACCCCTGATCTCTCTCCCCCTGTCCTTTCAAAAGTCAGTGACTGTTTATCTGGCATCTCCTCCTGGATGGCCTTGCACCACCTAAAGATCAACATGTCCAAGACTGAGCTCCTACTTATTCCTCCCTCTAATGCCTCCCCACCTCCTGACTTCTCTATCACGGTGGAGGGTATCACCATCTCCCCATCAAACCAAGTTCGCTGTCTTGGAGTTACACTTGACTCTGCTCTTTCCTTCATCCCCCACATCAAGTCTCTTTCCTCCTCCTGCCGCTACCAATTGCGTAATATTTCCAGAATTCGGCCATTTCTTACTGCTGTCACCACAAAACAAATCATACACGCCCTGGTAATCTCCCGACTTGACTATTGCAATAATCTCTTATCTGGCCTCCCTCTGTCCCGCCTCTCCCCCCTACAATCCATCCTGAACACCTCCGCCAGGCTAATTCACCTCACCCGCCGCTCTGTCTCTGCCGCTCCCCTCTGCGAGTCCCTTCACTGGCTCCCCATCCACTGCAGAATTAAGTTCAAAATCCTTATCCTTACCTACAAAACCCTCACTAACTCAGCTCCCCACTACCTGTCCTCACTAATCACCAAATACACCCCAGCCCGCTCCCTAAGGTCAAACAGCGACCTGCGCCTAGCTTCTCCCCGCATCACCGCTTCCCATGATAGACTGCAGGACTTCACACGCGCAGCCCCCATTCTCTGGAACGCTATCCCTCGTATGGTCAGACTTTCCCCTAATTTCTCTTCCTTCAAACGCTCCCTTAAAACATTCCTATTTAGGGAAGCCTACCACCCAACTCACTGACGCAACCATCAATCACTCTCACCTTGCAGTCCTCTCCTCCTGTTTCCAACCCCAACCCCTCTAGATTGTGATTTCCTACGGGAATAGGGCCTCTTCCCCTCTTGTACTGTTTGTCAAATGTTGTTCAATGCATTGTAACCCGTCTATACTGTGCCTATTGTACAGCGCTGCGGAATATGCTGGTGCTTTATAAATAAAGAATAATAATAATAATACTCTGTATTCCTGATTCTGGCTCGTCTGACTACCCCTGTGTTGCTGACCTGGTTTTGTATTACGACATTGTCTTTGATTACCTCTTTCTGTCTAGCTAGTATACATTTAGCTGGCCAATTTTTAAGGACCAGACAGTTAGGAATTCCTTTACGGCTACCCTGTTGGTAGTTTTTGGCTCTGTGGAGTGTTGGGCTTTAAGGACTGCATGGTGGGATCCGGGAACCATGACATTACGATTAGGGATGAGCTGTTCGGGTTCGGACGGTTCGGAGTTCGACCCGAACTTTGGCAGTTCGAAAGTTCGTGAATTTCGAACTTTTTGGGCGTGTTCGGTTTGAGTTCGAAAAAAAAAAAAAGAAATTTTGAAAAAAGTATAGAAAATGCTTAGAAAAATACAAAAAAAATCTAGAAATAAAGAGAGTCTTTACTGCAAAATATTATAAGCAACAGTTTATTAGATATTGAATTAAAAACCAATGTGTACGTGGAAAGATTATCAACTCTAAATTACCTCTGTTCACAAACGGGCATAACACCAGGTGTTTTTAGTCTGGTAATCAATTTGATACATTGTACAATATAGTGAGGGGGTGGGGTGGTGTCTGCTTCTGATTGAGATTTGAGAATTAATTTCCCTAAAACATCCTAATATGCTGCATTTAACGCTTTCGCTGCTGAGGCTTTTCACACCTCTGTGCTGAGGTCATTTGTACCGCTTTCGCTCATCATGTTTAACCGCGTTTTGTAGCCATATTTTGATATATGACCCAGACATATTATATATCGTTCTTTCCGGCAGACTTGGCAGATTCATAATATGTCATTATTATATGTATATGTTATGTCATGTCTGTATATTATAACAAAAAATGCAATAAAATTAGAATTTTCAATAATTTATTATGTGTAAAGTGTTTTTTTTCACATTTTAACATGCGATCGTTTGCGGTTATATTTTGTATGAGGTGCGCTTGTTAAAAAAATTAGAAATGGGTTCTCGTTACATTTTCTTTTGGAAAATTTCGCTTTTTTTAACAAACGCACAGCATACAAAAATCGTTAGTGCAGCAATATTGTTCACATTATAATTGAAATGGGAACAATATTGCTGCATTAACAAAACAAAAACAAACAAAAACCTTTTATTTATTTTTTATTTTTATTTTTTAAATATTTTAATTTTTTATTTTTTTTTAAAAACATTTTTCATGCTCATATTTAGTATCCTTAGAAAGGTCATGCTCTGGCCGATCCAACGATATCAAACATTAACCCCTAGCTGCCACGGATCGGGAGATAGGGGGTTCATTGGAACCCCCTATCTCCACCATTGTTGGCAGCTAGGGGTTAACTCCAGGACTGGCGTCATCGTGCTATGCATGGTGACGCCAGTCCTCAGGGGGAGTTCCTTGAGGCTTGGCCGACATCCAAGATGTCGGCCAGCTCCAGGAGAGGATCACGATCGGCGCTTTTCAGCGCCGATTCGTGATCCGGCTCCCCAGGGGTTAATCACAGCCACCGTTTGGAAGGGCAGGCTGTGCCCTTCCAAACGGTGCCTGGATTAACCCTCTGCCCCCCGGGATCGGGAGGGAGAGAGGTCCGAAGGACCTCCCCCCCTCTCTTTCAGGCGCTTCCTCCGCACATGCGGGGGGGGCGCCTGAATTAGATGTCATCGCACCGCCGCGATGACTTCTAATTGCTCCGCCGGGGTCCAGGAGTGCTGGGCTGACATCCAAGATGTCAGCCCGCACCGGGGGTGCAGCAATCTGCCGGAATCCGGCGGATTGCTGCCTCCTGTGCATGGACGCGCTCAGCGCGTCCATAGCACAGGAGAACCACTTGGCTGGACGCGCTGAGCGCGTCCATAGCAGCCAAGTGGTTAACTGGTGTTTGAAAAAATCTAAAGCAATGTTATTTTTCACCTCAGGATTAAACATTCAAAGGGTTATTCAGAGAGTGGTGAAAAGCAGGAGAATAACTGGAGAAGTGAAAATTCTAGGTCAAAATAGCCAAACCAGAAAAATTCTCCCATTTAACTCACTTTCCAAATTGGCTATTTGGTCTAGATTGTTCTCTTCTCCTGCCAGTTCTCCTGGCTTTCACCTCTCTCTCAGGGTTGTTCAGAGAAAAGTGAAAACCAGGAGAATGGCAGGAAAAGAGAACAATCTGGACCAAATAGCTGATTTGGAAAGTGAGATAAGGCTAGGGTCAGACTAACGCATTTTTCGCAGCGACCGTCAAAAAGTGCGTCCGAACGCATTGCCGTATTTTTTCACGGATTGCGCGAAAACGCTCATACGATGCGCATTTTTGTGCGTGATTTTTTACGGATCCAAACCAGGGAACTTTGGGTGTCTGGACGTTATGTTGGCCGGACATGAGCAGGGTCTGACGTCTCCAAATCACGCACACACGCCGCTAGTGGACGCAGCGCACTCTGTACGTCCGTACTAGCGTTTCTGCGTTCTCGAAAAAATGCGTTCATTTTCCACTTGCATTGCGCAGCCGGACTTTCGTGCGACCGTACTTCGTATATTGGCCATCATTGCCCGTCATTTGCTGCTAGTGCGGTCGTGATTAAGTGCGCCTAAACACACGTTAAAAATTCGCTAGTCTGACCCTAGCCTAAATGGGAGAATTTTTATGGTTTGGCTATTTTGATCTAGAATTTTCCATTCTCCAGTCATTCTCCTGCTCTTCACCGCTCTCTGAATAACCCTGACAGGGTTATTCAGAGAAAGGTGAAACTCAGGAGAATGACTGGAGAATGGAAAATTCTAGGTCAAAATAGTCAAACCATAAAAAATTCACCAGATCATTCTCCTGCTTTTCACCGCCAAAAAATAAGTAAACTTTTTCTGCGTGTCCGAAAATGTCTCCTCTTTTCATACAGACTGCCGCCCCAAGCAGTTGTTTATGGATAGATTAAAGGAAAAGCATTTACCGTCATTTGAAATGTCATTTTTTGGTTTTTACATATTTCTATACATCCTAGAAATCCGCCACTTCACGGGCAGGTTATGGGGACCTCCTAGGCACGATATTTGAAGGAATTTTTGGGTTTTATTTTTAACCCTTATTTCATGGAAAACTCACTGTCCCTTTAAAAACTTTTTTTTTACTTTTTGTCCTTGTTTCCTGTCTCCCAGGGCACTACCCAGACCCCCATACACCTTTTATGGCAAATATGTAGCATATATGCCCTCTTGGAGGGCACTCTAAAAAACCGAATTTTCAGCCCCATTGACTTGCATGGGGGTTCGGGTTCGGTCCCGAACAAATGGTAAGTTCGGGTTCGGGCTCGAACCAAACTCGCGGAGTGTTCGGCTCATCCCTAATTACGATCTGGCCAAATGGATCCTGCAGACTTAACACAGCAGTTGAGTAACTTTGTATCCAGACAGGACGAGCAGGACCATAGGATGGATCAGTTTGCTCTCGCTTTACAAACTATCCTGACTCATACGGCTCACCTGGAACCAGCTGGGGTTGCACCTCCACCTGCTATACCTGTGTCCCCTGTTGTTCAGACATCACAGGTACACATGACCGCTCCTATGAGGTTTGACGGTACTCCCTCAGAGTGCCGGGGATTTTTGGTCCAGGTGGATATTTTTTTTAATTAAATCCACAAATGTTTATCACTGACATAGCCAAAGTGGGGTTCATTATTAACCATCTGTCTGGCAGAGCGTTGACATGGGCGAATCCTTTATGGGAGGCAGAGAAGCCTATCGTACTGAACTATAAAGAATTCATAGCCGAGTTAAAACGTACGTTTAATCTTACCAGAAAGGCCAAGGTAGCTGGCAAATCCTTGTTCCGCATACGTCCAGGGAACAGGACTGTCTCTGATTATGCTATAGAATTTAAAATGTCGGTTTCTGACGTGAACTGGACTAATGAGGCTCTGGTTCTGGCTTTTATGGAGGGGTTATCGGAGTCATTGATGCATGAGTTGGCCCCTCGTAAATTACCTGAGGTGTTGAGTGAATTTATAGATTATTGTATAGATCTGGATGATCAGATAAGGGACAGAAGAACTCCAAGAGAGAAACCTAAGAGACCGTTACCAAAGTTGGCCCCTGTCTTTCAGGCACCAAGAGAGTTATGAAAAAAGATAAAAGGAAGAAAGAACAGCGCTCCTCTTAAAACATTAAAAATCAAAACATATACAAAAAAGAAAAAAAGAAAAAACAACCTTTAAAATGGGTATCACTTATACACCTTTTTCAGGATAATAGGTAGATGTTATATAACAATAATTCACCGGTTTCAACACCGCAGGTAGACGCAAAAGAACTCCCTTGAGTGTACCTCAGAAAGAAAAAATACAGTACATAGTATAATATAGTTAACAAATGTCTGCAAACATTTAGACAGGTGAATATACACTCACGCTTTACGAGAGCTGCAAGCCCTCATATGATCGCCTTTCAGGTTATTCAAAGGGCTGACCTGACTGCCCATAGATTCCTGGTTTCTTTTTGAAGGTCTTTCAGGAAAAATCAAAGTATGAAGCTTCACACAGACCATAGAAATTTTTAGAAGGTATTTATTTTACCAACATGGAAAAAACAAATAGCTAGACGCGTTTCGCGCAAAGCGCTTCCTCAGTAGCATAAAATGAAAGTATATAATACACATAATGACAAAGCATATATATAGGCAACCTTTAATTGATTCAAATCCTTTGTATCGCCCTTTATTTCTGGTTTCCGTTCATTTAGACATGCTGGGTCATCTTAGCTCTACTTCCGGATTTTCTCTTTCCAGGCTGCAGCCCCAGCTAAGCTCCACTTCCGGCCTACACATATTCCAACATAATGAGCAGTCTCAGCTCCACTTCCGGATTCCGAAAAACGGCTGCGGATCACAGCTCGGCTCCACCTCCGGATCCTCTTCAGCAATTCGCAGGGAACCCTCCTTCCACTTTCACTGCGTCCATATATACTGTCCCAAAGGGTAAACTCCTCCATTGGTGTCCCAATTTTCATTGTAAACAACAATGGTCAGCAAAGCAGCATAAAGGAAAGGGAAAAAAACAATCCCCAAAGAGAAAATAAGAATAACATTTCTAAAAAATATCATTTGTAGTTAAAAAATCCTAAAAAATACATTATATACTTTAAAACTGAATAACTGTATAAAATCTTTCAAAAAACATATAAAACATATAAGAAAGTTCATAAAAAGTGACAAATCTCAAAATCTTTATTAAGGCCTTTCGGAATAAGCGTATCAAAGTATCAAAGCGTATCGAGAGTTATCCCCTCCCTCTGAGCCTATGCAACTAGGCCATAC
This sequence comes from Leptobrachium leishanense, assembly GCA_009667805.1. Classification (NCBI taxonomy): domain Eukaryota; kingdom Metazoa; phylum Chordata; class Amphibia; order Anura; family Megophryidae; genus Leptobrachium; species Leptobrachium leishanense. The sequence continues at coordinate 90,352,171 of CM019069.1, read as the reverse complement.
TAGGCTTACAGAGGAAGAGAGAACAAGGCGTCTTCGTGAGGGATCATGCCTGTATTGTGGTTTAAAAGGACATTTACGACTTCAATGTCCCACTCGCCCTATAATGCATGATAAATCAGAAAACTACCGCACCTAAGGCAGCTGAGGAGACAGGCCTTGGGTGTGACGTTCATGTCTCCTGTCAAAGACACTAGACTCTTGTTACCAGTATCCGTGGCTTGGGAGACCAAGACCACGCCTACTACCGCTTTTGTTGACTCTGGGGCTGCTGGTAATTTCATTGATGTTGAATACGCTTCCTCCATTTCTCTCCCTCTGGTTGTAAGAGAGACACCCTTGGCCGTCAAAGCCATAGACGGTAGGCCGTTATCCTGCCCCAGAATTACTCACGATACTGTTACAGTGGTTCTTACCACTGGTCTCTTGCATAAAGAAGAGATCATATTTCAGGTTATCCGTTCACCTTCCAATCCTGTTGTGCTTGGTTTCCCTTGGTTGGTGGAACATAATCCTGTTATTGATTGGGCTAAGGGAGAGATACTGTCTTGGAGGCCTGCTTGTTTTGGGACTTGTTTAATACCCATTAAGCATATTTGTGCCCTGAAGACACGTACAGCTCCTCCATTGTCTACAGAGGTTCCTGACTGGTATGCCGACCTCAGGGCTGTATTCGATAAAAGAGAGGCAGAGAAACTACCTCCACATAGACCGTATGATTGCGCCATAGATATTCATCCAGGTACCATGCCTCCTTGAGGCAAAGTATATCCTTTATCCAGAAAAGAGAACCAAATCATGGAGGAGTACATAAAGGAGAATTTGGAGAGAGGTTTTATCAGACGTTCCTCTTCTCCAGCAGGGGCTGGGTTCTTTTTTGTATCTAAAATAGAAGGAGATTTACACCTGTGTATCGATTATAGGGGGCTTAACAAGATCACCATCAAGAATGTGTACCCTATCCCTCTTATATCAGAACTGTTTGACAGGTTAAGGGGATCAGCAGTATACACAAAACTCAATTTGAGAGGGGCTTACAACCTGATACGTATAAAAGATGGGCATGAGTGGAAAACAGCATTTAACACCAGGAGTGGGCATTATGAATATCTGGTCATGCCGTTCGGTCTCTGTAATGCTCCAGCTGTATTCCAAGATTTCATTAATGATCTGCTCAGAGATTTTTTGCAATCCTTTCTTATCGTATACTTAGAAAATATACTGGTTTACTCTCCTGATCTGTAAATCCACCGTGAACATGTCAGACAGGTATTAGAAAAATTACTAGACAATGGTCTTTATTGCAAACTGGAGAAGCGTTTATTCGACATTACTACTGTAAAATTTCTTGGGTACATTATCACTCCAGAAGGTTTTGAGATGGATCCTTCCAAACTCACGGCCATCTCAGAATGGCCTCTCCCTCAAGGCCTCAAAGCCATACAGAGGTTTCTGGGGTTTTCCAACTATTATAGGAGATTTATCAAGAATTATTCTGCTGTAGCTTCTCCTATCATTAATATGACACGTAAAGGTCTGAAGAACCAGGTCTGGTCTTCACAATCCAAACAGGCATTTGAAGCTCTCAAACAGGCTTTCAATTCCGCTCCCGTGTTACGGCATCCTGATCCCAGAATTCCATTTGCTCTTGAGGTTGATGCTTCCGAGATAGGCATTGGGGCTGTCCTATCTCAAAAAGAGTCTCCAGGGAACCCTCTACATCCTTGTGGGTTCTTTTCAAGAAAATTATCACCAGCACAACGCAATTATGATATCGGTAACAGAGAATTGCTTGCTATTGTGTCTGCCCTGTCAGAGTGGAGACATTTGTTGGAAGGTACTCTTGACCCTTTGTTGATAATCACTAATAAGAACCTTACGTACATCGGGGATGCTAAACGTCTGAACTCGAGACAGGCCAGGTGGTCATTACTACTGTCTCGGTTTAATTTTGTGTTGACTTACAGACCAGGTGACCGCAATGTAAAGGCTGATGCCTTATCTCGTCAATATGACCCGTATGAATCAAATACACAAGACCACAATCCTATAGTTCCTCCTGAACGTATTGTGGCTTCCACGGTCTTGTCTGTTTCCTCGCCTTTTCTGGAACGCCTCCAAGCAGCTCAAATGGGGGCTCCACCTAACAAGTCTCCAGATATGATGTTTGTGCCTGAAAAGGAAAAACAAGAATTACTCATAATGTTTCATGATTCAAAACCAGCAGGTCATCCTGGTATTACTAAGACTCTTACCAGTATCTCCAGACAGTTCTGGTGGCCCACCATGCGACAGGACGTACATCTGTTTGTTTTGGCTTGTCATGTCTGTGCCAGAAGCAAAACCAGTAAAACCTTGCCTGTCGGTCTATTGCAGCCTTTACCCATTCCTAATAGGCCTTGGTCTCATCTATCCATGGATTTTATTATGGACTTGCCGAAGTCCAAGGGTCATTCTGTGGTTCTGACAGTTGTAGACCGCTTCTCTAAAATGGCTCATTTTATTCCATTACCTAAGCTTCCTACAGCCAAGGAACTGGCGGTCATCTTTGCTAGAGAGATTGTACGAATACATGGGGTTCCGTCTGAAATAGTCTCTGACAGAGGAGCTCAGTTCGTCTCTCGTTTCTGGAGGGATTTCTGTGCGGAGATGGGGGTGCGATTGGCCTTCTCTTCAGCATATCATCCACAAACCAATGGGGCAGCAGAGAGAGCAAATCAGGGTCTCGAGCAGCACATACGTTGCTTTACCACACAACAACAAGACAATTGGTCGGAGTTGTCGCCCTGGGCTGAGTATGCACGTAATAACGCCGTTAACGAGACCACTGGCCACTCTCCTTTTTCTGCTATCTATGTTTTTTTCCCTCCGGCTCTACCGCTTCAGTTTGCTGAACAGGCCATCCCGGCTCTCGATGAACATCTCACACAACTACAGGATATTTGGAGACAGATTCGCGAAAACATGGAGCGCAATTTTGCTGTCCAGAAACGCAAGGATAACAGGCATAGGTTACAAGCTCCTTCCTACAATGTGGGAGATAGAGTTTGGTTGTCCACTAGGAATGTGAAGTTGCGGGTGCCTTCTATGAAAATGGCACCTCGGTTTATCGGTCCATACCAGATCATTCGCCGCGTTAACCCTGTGACTTATGCTCTTGCCCTTCCTAGACATCTTTGCTTGCACAATGTCTTCCACACCTCCCTACTGAAGCCTTTGTTGTGTAACAGGTACACGCGGGTCGTTCCTCCTCCTCCACCTGTTCAGGTTGATGGAGAGACGGAGTATGAGGTTAGGAAAGTTCTGGATTCTAGGCTGTTCAGGGGTGCTCTGCAATACCTGGTCGATTGGGTGGGTTATGGTCCGGAGGACCGGTCCTGGATTTCGACTTCCAACATGTCTGCCTCTCGGATGGTCAGAGCGTTCCATTCCTCGCACCCCGATCGCCCTGGTGGTCGTCCTGCCACTTGTCCTGTTGGTCATCCGGTGGCCTCCCATGGAGAGGGGGTTTACTGTAACGTTGGGGGCTTCCAGCCTCTCCGTTGTGCTTGACGCCAGCATGTCTGATGCTGCTCGCTCACCAACACCCGGTTTAAATTGAAACAGGCAGGGAGGTGGCTGCATGAGGTGTGGCTTGAGAGGGGGGCGCGGTCTGGTGAAGGTCTTTTAAAAACCAACAGTTCCTTCTAAGCAGTGCCAGATCGTGGTTATCCATACCTGAGCTCCTTGTACCTGAATTCTCTCGTGATTTAACCTGTTATTGACCTCTGCTTGTTTTCTGACTATTCTGCCTTCCGTTGCCCTAGACTATTTCCTCGTACTACGCTTCTGCACTGATAACGACCCGGCTATTCCATTTGACTATTCTATACTCTGTATTCCTGATTCGGGCTCGTCTGACTACCCCCGTGTTGCTGACCTGGTTTTGTATTATGACATTGTCTTTGATTAACTCTTTCTGTCTAGCTAGTATACATTTACCTGGCCAATTTTTAAGGACCAGACAGTTAGGAATTCCTTTACGGCTACCCTGTTGGTCGTTTTTGGCTCTGTGGAGTGTTGGGCTTTAAGGACAGTGTGGTGGGATCCAGGAACCGTGACAGATAGCTCCTGGAGTCCACAGGACTCCCTAGACCCCGGTGTATCCTTGCCACGAGCTCTGCGTGAGCAGCAGCCGAGCATGAAGCTGTGGCGGGACACTTGGAAGTATTTGCCCCTAGTCTTCCACAACTCCGGCTGAAAAGAAGCAGCGGATTGAGCTGCCCTCTGCACTTTGAGATGAAATGTAAGGGAGTCTTACTCACTAATATATTTTTTAAGAGTGTGTTAAGTGATTTTGCCTTTGAAGAATCACTTAACACCAGGTCCTCGGCGTCAGTAGTTCTTTCAGAAATACTGACTCCAGAATAGACAAACAAATTAACATGGAGTAATTTGTTCTTCTAATCCAGTTTTTCCCAAACCTGTCCTCAGGACCCTTTAACAGGCCAGATTTTACAATTCACCTTGGGGAAATGCAGACTGAAAACTCCAATCACTGAGCAGCAAAATACATCACCTGTGCTGTGCTTCGGATATCTTGCAAACCTGGCCTGTCAGTGGGTCCTGAGGACAGGTTTGGGAAACACTGTTTTAATCCCATCTGCAAATTAATGCCTCCTGTACAAGGAAAAGGAGACATTAAGGAGGGGTCAGACGAGTGTTTTTAAGAGCGGAAGGAACGACCTTGAGAGTGGATGTTCCTTCCACTCTGATGCCCGTCTGCCGCCCGTCTGGCCACCTCGCTGAGCGCAGTTACTGCGCTCAGTGCTGCAAGGCTCAATCCTCCTATGGAGGATTGCGCTTTGCAGCCCCGTCGAACTCAAATCGTAGCGCTTCGATGGGCAGGCTTTCAGGACGGACGCAGCATTCTGCTGTTGCACGTGCAATTCGTATGCACGCTACCGACAGATGCCGGGAGGCACGTCAGTATGGGCGCACATAGTGCGCTCGTCTGACATGGCCCTAAAGGAACACTCTACTCATCCTGAACACTTTACATTTTAAAAATATAGGCGTGCTATTTTTTTATTGTTTAACTGTTAAATACTTACTTTATATATTTTTATTGTTTATTTAAAAAATATATTTATATATATATATAGATATCCACGATAACCCGCAACACGGAGACTTTGCAATGAAATGTATTAAGTCTTTATTAAATCGACGTTTCAGTCCTAACAGGGACTTTTATCAAGATACATAACATTGATATAATGACCTTTAAATACACAACCCATTCCAATGATATACTCAGGTATCACCCATGTGACCACACCCAGCTGTGCCTATTAGACCACTAATGATGTTGCACTCGTTGTCTCGGTAACCCCTAAACACAACACATCCCACCCTAAAGATGGGTTATACAAAAAAAAAAGAGAAAAAATAAACTTTTTATCTGTTAGGGTCACATGTCGATACCTGGAGCAGTACATAATGTACTCAAGATATCAAATTTTAAAGAAACACATATATAAAATCAATTCTTTTTTTTTTAAACACAGCAAATGCCAAATGGCAATTTATTCCTGCTAAAGGCAAATGCGGAGGACTATTCATCACTGATAGAGAGCATCCCCATCAGAAATATCAGCATCACAAAGTATTATCACCTAATAGGCAAAAAACAGATATAAGTATTCTTCTCATTTAACCCCTTGGGTGCCATAGAATCCAATCTGAAAATCCAAAATGCCTCCCTGTTCAGGAGTTGTTTCGTTCGATCACCTACCCTAGAAATGGGGAAACATGGTCTATAGCCATGACTTTCATGGCTGAAAGGGTATGGCGTTGTTCTGCAAAGTGACGTGCCACTGGCTGCGGATTGTCCTTACCACCCAATACCTCCCTAATCGCTGTTCTGTGGTTAGCCATGTGTTCTCTAGAGAAATATGGAGAGCTGACAATGCTCAAGGGTATGCACCCCTCCCTGTTCATGGGTGTGTCCCACCGTGACAGCCTATAAAGGCCAGTGCCTGCTGGGGAGCTCCAGGGTGAGTTGATCCTGTAAATGCAGATATGGTCAAGTTAGATAGGACCTGTCAATGATGGGGTACATTGGCGACTGTGACAGGCTTAAGTAAACTATTGTCATGAATCAAGCCTGTGCCCGCACCTAATCCCTGGCAAACCCTTATTCACCTGCCTAGGTTTGTATGCAGGTTACAGATTCCCCTATCTGGCTGTTAAGCTTCTGTTGTGGTACCTACAGGTGTATACTATTTCACCTAAATGAAGCCTGCTTAAAAGAGGGATCCACCCTTCCATCAGGGCTTCAACATAAACGTCCCTGGAAGTGCAGACCTGTTCCTGAAGCTCCCTACCGTTGTACCTGTATCCCTCCAGTGATACTCCCAAGTGGAACCCTGCTACCAAGGAGAATCTCCTCATCAAGGTACGCTGCTCTCAAGAACCCTCGTTCACCAAGGTACCCCGCTCTCAAGAACCCTCGTTCATCAAGGTACCCCGCTCTCAAGAACCCTCCTTCAAGTGTACCCCGCTCCCAAGAATCCTCGTCCTTCAAGTGTACCCTGCTCCCAAGAATCCTCATTCAAGTATACCCTGCTCTCGAACCCCTGTTTCCAAGCTGAACCCTGAAACTTGCATACAGTCTGTTGCCTGCTAGTGCTCATATTATTTACTGTTTGCTTTGTTTATTCTTCAATAAACCTTCAGTACCAGCAACCTGTGTGGCTCCTACGATCACTGCATCCTGGGCTTACTTCACCCACCATCGCACTCCCATTCCTGACAGAATGTTGAAGCCTTCACACAGTGAGTCCGCGGTGATCCAAATCGTTATGGAGTACCTTAGAAAAGCGATTCAAGACATCCTGCAACATTTGGACTCCGTATTTGCAAGTATGCAGCAGGGTTTAAAAGGCACCTCTACTAAGGTGTGCACTCCAGCTCCAAAGAAAGTGGGCAGAGGACCCCTAACTTCTGAAGAAATGGCTAGGAGAAGGTCCCAGAAGCTCTGCTTCTACTGCGGGGAACCGTCCCATACCATCTCAGAATGTTTAGTGCGCCCCCCCAAGCTGCCCTGCACTTTCCCTGGAGTTGCAAACGAAGCCCTGCAATCCCCAGTGCTACCTGGTGCTACTCCCCAGTCTGCACCTGTTAATTCAAAAAGGACTTTTCCTATCAAGGCCAGAGAACCCTTTTCTGCTCCGTCTATGTTCCCAATGCCTAGTGAAGCACTGCCCACCAAGTTCAAGAAGGCAATGCCTGTCAAGCCTGCTTCCACCAGACCAAAAAGGGAAACTGTTCCTACCAAGTCCTTGTCCAGAAAACCCACACCTGCTAAGACAAAGACTACGTATAAAAAGTCTATGGAGGCCTACTCTGATAAGCTCCAAAGGTGCCAGCCAAATAGGATGGTGTCACTGGAAACCTATCCTGAGGTCACAGACCTTGAAGACCCCTATCCTGCCGAAACCATGGAGTTCGAGTTCCCCCTACCTCCAGAATATGAACCTGAAATCCCCATGGAGATAGCTGCTGCCTCCCCTCCTCAGGCACCCACCACTCTCAACCAGCATTCCAGGTACCTTGGCGTCGCTGTCTACGCCCCGGCAACCGTCTTCCAGTCATCGGTGACACCAGAACCCCGAGATCTGGAAGCCAACTCCTGCCTCCATGACCTAGAAGAATTACTGTTGCTGCAGAGTCCAACTGCCTCCATACTAAGGAGGGCTCTTGGATTCAAAAAGGTTGAGACTCCCACGCCTCACAGCCGCAAATCCGGGCTAGTTTCTGGACAACCATGCCAAGCAACGGCACATATTGGTACCACTGTCTCTACCCCTGAAGGCACCATTACTATGGAACCCTTGCCCCCTGGGTTCACGTATGGTTCCAATGGGACTGTGGTCAGATGCGCAGACCTGCAGGTGTTTCAGAACCCCAAAAGCGCTTGGAGATCACTCCACAATAATGTTGTCGCTGCCCTGCAACCCGCGGGATCTCAAGAGGTCGCTGCCCTGCAACCGCGGGATCTCAAGAGGTCGCTGCCCTGCAACCCCGGGATCTCAAGAGGTCGCTGCCCTGCAACCCGCGGGATCTCAAGAGGTCGCTGCCCTGCAACCACGGGATTCCAAGAGCCGTGCTGTACCGAGGTCCAGGTCCAAGAGCCGTGCTGTACCGAGGTCCAGGTCCAAGAGCCGTGCTGTACCGAGGTCCAGGTCCAAGAGCCGTGCTGTACCGAGGTCCAGGTCCAAGAGCCATGCTGTACCGAGGTCCAGGTCAAGAGCCGTGCTGTACCGAGGTCAGGTCCAAGAGCCGTGCTGTACCGAGGTCCAGGTCCAAGAGCCGTGCTGTACCGAGGTCCAGGTCCAAGAGCCGTGCTGTACCGAGGTCCAGGTCCAAGAGCCATGCTGTACCGAGGTCCAGGAGCCGTGCTGTACCGAGGTCCAGGAGCCGTGCTGTACTGAGGTCCAGGTCCAAGAGCCGTGCTGTACCGAGGTCCAGGTCCAAGAGCCATGCTGTACCGAGGTCCAGGAGCCATGCTGTACGAGGTCCAGGAGCCGTGCTGTACCGAGGTCCAGGAGCCGTGCTGTACCGAGGTCCAGGAGCCGTGCTGTACTGAGGTCCAGGTCCAAGAGCCGTGCTGTACCGAGGTCCAGGTCCAAGAGCCATGCTGTACCGAGGTCCAGGAGCCATGCTGTACCGAGGTCCAGGAGCCGTGCTGTACCGAGGTCCAGGAGCCGTGCTGTACTGAGGTCCAGGTCCAAGAGCCGTGCTATACCGAGGTCCAGGTCCAAGAGCCGTGCTGTACCGAGGTCCAAGCCCAGACTGCTGCCACCAAAACATTTGTGGACACTGATACCGCTGCAACTACCCTGCCAACTCCTGGTAAGGCCAGTCCATCTAATGCAGTCCTGGTACTTGTCTCTGCCATGGCAGCCCAGGTGAATACCCTTACCCATACCATAGAGGACATTCAGCTGAACCACAAGTTCCTGCAGTCTCAGGTACAGGTTGCATTGGCCCGTGGACATTTTTCTACTCCCGATCTGGTTGCCACTAGCAACCCCATATATCTGGACGACTCCGAACCCACTGTGCTCGATAGCACCTCAGATATGGATCCCACGATACCCTACAGTGTGCAAGGTATCGTGATACGCCAAACAGACCTTGAAAACCCTGAGACCATCTTGACCACCCAAACCTCATCCTTGGAGGTGACGGGTCATGGCCCCCACCGGCGGCGGCGCAGGAAAAAATAGGTGGCCCCCTTGCTGTATATCTGTTCGCGCCCGGAAGGCGCTCCTTGGGTTGGGGTACTGTCATGAATCAAGCCTGTGCCCGCACCTAATCCCTGGCAAACCCTTATTCACCTGCCTAGGTTTGTATGCAGGTTACAGATTCCCCTATCTGGCTGTTAAGCTTCTGTTGTGGTACCTACAGGTGTATACTATTTCACCTAAATGAAGCCTGCTTAAAAGAGGGATCCACCCTTCCATCAGGGCTTCAACATAAACGTCCCTGGAAGTGCAGACCTGTTCCTGAAGCTCCCTACCGTTGTACCTGTATCCCTCCAGTGATACTCCCAAGTGGAACCCTGCTACCAAGGAGAATCTCCTCATCAAGGTACGCTGCTCTCAAGAACCCTCGTTCACCAAGGTACCCCGCTCTCAAGAACCCTCGTTCATCAAGGTACCCCGCTCTCAAGAACCCTCCTTCAAGTGTACCCCGCTCCCAAGAATCCTCGTCCTTCAAGTGTACCCCGCTCCCAAGAATCCTCATTCAAGTATACCCTGCTCTCGAACCCCTGTTTCCAAGCTGAACCCTGAAACTTGCATACAGTCTGTTGCCTGCTAGTGCTCATATTATTTACTGTTTGCTTTGTTTATTCTTCAATAAACCTTCAGTACCCAGCAACCTGTGTGGCTCCTACGATCACTGCATCCTGGGCTTACTTCACCCACCATCGCACTCCCATTCCTGACAACTATGATCATACTTTGTGAGCTGAATCTCCATCATTTTTTACCTTAGTCAGGTTTTTTGAACTTTTGAAATGTGTTTTTTTTGCACAAAATGGTGGTAGAAGGTGGTCATTGATATGGAGAGCTCTTTCCTGGTGTTTTGTAATATATATATTATATTATATAATATATATATATATATATATATATATTATAATATGTTACCCCGCTCCCTTGCTTACTTTATTTTTATTTTTTTTAGAAAGGATTTTACCAGGAAGGATATGCAGGGGGGGGGTTTGAATCCCTGTTGGTCCAGTGGCAGAGGGAAGCTTGGTAATGCAGAATACAGCTCCTTTCAGCTAGGCTGGTGTTCCCCTGTCCTGTGTCCCATGACCAGGGCTTTTTTTCAGGCAGTACTCACAGGTACTCAGTACCGGCATCTCACCACCAGCCCAACCTAACAGGAGAGAGCATGATCCTCCTCCCTCCTCCTGCAGTGGCTGGCAGAGAATCGGTAGCACTCGGCAGCTCATGTTGCTCCTGAACGCTTCCAATTGTCAGGAGTGTATGTAGGGATCGATAACCCCCCTCTTCTCCCAGTAAGTGATAGAGATGTGCATTTGTTTCAGAAAACTTCGGAATTTGGAGTGAAATTTGATAATTTGTATTTGGAAGTACTTCCGAATAACGAATCGATATGATATGAATTTGAAACGAAACATTATATAACAAATTTATTTCATTTTACACTGTGTCATCATCATAAAAGAAAAATTTGGATAACTGATATCAACTATCGAATTTGAAATGAACTATCAAATCGATATCAACTATCGAATTTGAAATGAACTATCGAATTTGAAATTAACTTTCAAATTGATATCAACTATCGAATTGATCTTAACTTCATACAATACAAGTATTTGTCAGCAAAAGACTTTATGAAACAAATTAATTTTGTTTCACTGTTTAATTTGACTCAAATACTAAATCTGTGACAGCTTAAAATTTAACCCTAGCTTTTCTTTTAACAGCAAAATTTGATTAATTGGGGTTTTATTTAGTGATCCAAAATTCAAATTGATATCAACTATCGAATTGATATATCAAATTCGAATCGATTCGAAATTTCAAATCAATCCAAAACTAAACGAAATACGAAGCAAAATTAGTTACAAAATTCCTAAAACAAAATGATTTAAAAATGTAACGAAACGATACTAAACGAAACTAATTTTTCAGCCATGCACATCCCTAGTAAGTAACAAGGGAGGGCTGGTTAAATAAAATCTCCCCTCTGTTTCTTCAGTGCCCCAGCTCTGGCAGATGTGTGTAAACATGCTGCACCCCCCTCTCTCTGCAGCCACTGAAACTTTGAACAGCATTGGGAGGGGGTGCAGCTTGTTTACACACATCTGCCAGAGCTGCGGATTGTCAGGTAAGCGGTGTGATCAGAGGAGCTGGCACTGTAAGGCGGTACAGGTGGCCGTCTAAGAGCGCAAGACCAGAGGGGGGTGCAAAAAAAATTTGAATCCCTGGTCACTTTCCTTGACAGGGATCCAAATTTTTAAACTATCTGCCTGGCGCTGTGTCCCTACTGCTCCTACTCTAAGATGCAGCCAGTGCCCAGCGAGCTGCGTTGTATCTGCCAGGTAAGAGAGCAGACTCCCCCGCGGTGCTGGATACGGAAACCTGCGCGCTCTCTCTCCTCCTGGTCCCTTCCTCCTTGCTGGTGCTTGGCCCCCTCTGATGATGTCAAGAGTAGGGTGTGCCAAAAGACGTCTACACTGCTCCCCTACCCTCAGCTTCCCCAGCAGTTCCAGACAGTGTGCGTTGCACCCTGGAAGGTGAGAATGTGGAAATTTAAGTCTTGGTTGCATTGCTCTGCAGTGACTCAGTGCCAGGCAGGCCTCAAAACAAAGAAAAAAAACTGCTGCTGCTTCCAAATACACTTCAAAAGAGCATTTAAAAATATCAGCTCTGGCAACACAGGTATGTTCACCTGGTCTTGCTGTTACCACCATGTGGGGGTGATCAAGGTCAAACACCCTCTCATTGGAGTCCCCCAATATTTTTCAAACAGTGCTTGGTGGATAGTGGAGTTTTCGTGCTGTGGACCTCATACACACTGTGCATTACTGTGAGTTTCATTGCTGTGGAGCTCATACCCACTGCGCATTACTGTGAGTTTCATTGCTGTGGAGCTCATATATACTCAACAAAACTGTGAATTTTATTGTTGTGGTACTAACAAATGCTAGGGGATTATCCACTCAGTGGCAGCATTGCAAAAAGAAAAAAACAGCTAACTGCACTGCAATACAGATTTTTCTTGCAACAGAAGCACTTAGTGGATAACCCCCATAGCGTTACAACAATAGTTGTAGTTCATTTAAAGGAACACAGTATTAAAAAATATTGTTCCCTTTTATAATGTCTTCCTTTAAGTGAGCTATAACTATTGTTTATTATGACACAAAAATAGTCATAATAATCAGTTTTTCCCTGGGCGTGAGAGTACCCCACCTATTTTTCCATAAAAAAAGCACTGCCCACGGCACCAGTGGCGACTCTGGGAACAATACGTTGGGAGACGCGAAAGATACCAGTCAAAAGGGGGGGGCACTAATAATTTTCGCCACTAAATCATACCACTGAAAAAAAGGAAAATAAGTACATGTAAATAAGATTCCATAATACCAGAGTAATGTGGTGCAACGATACTTAAAAAATTTATTTGCCATAGTTCGGCGGTTTTTGCCGACGTCCGATAACTGCTTCGTTGAGTCCAATTTTCACAAATTACGGTGACCATTCTCTAAATAGGGAATTCACCATACTTTTGGTAAAATGGATTCCCCCAAAATGTGGGGAAAAGCAAAGGGTTTAAAGGTAAATTGACTCTGTAGTTTCATAATAACCCCTAAAATGCCATAAACCCAGGGAAATACAATAAACAAATACACTATGAGACATGTAGCTTACCAATTAACCCATAAAATGCCATTAATCAAGGAAAACCATTAAACAAATACTGTGAGGGAAGAAGCCCGCCCATCATCCCTTAACCACTTGAATGCTAAGGACGCGCTCAGCGCGTCCTCAGCATTCCCGCTGGTATGCGGAGGACGCGCTGAGCGCGTCCTCGCATCGGGGTCAGCGTTCGGCCGGGTTCCGGCCGATCGCTGGCCCCTCCGGTGCGGGCTGACATCCTGGATGTCAGCCGCGCATCCGGACCAGCAGCCGCCAACATTAGGTGTCATCGCGGGGGTGCGATGACACCTAATTCAGGCGCCCCCCCCGCATGTGCGGAGGAGGCGCCTGAAAGGGAGGGGGGGAGGTCCTTCGGACCTCTCTCCCTCCCGATCGGCGGCGCACAGGGGCTTAACCCAGGCATCATTTGGAAGGGCACAGCCTGCCCTTCCAAATGATGCCTGGCATTAACCCCTGGGGAGCTGGATTGCGAATCGGCGCTGAAAAGCGCCGTTCGCGATCCTTCCCGGGAGCTGGCCGACATCTTGGATGTCGGCCAAGCTTCCGGGAACTCCCCCAGAGGACTGGCGTCATCGTGCGTAGCACGATGACGCCAGTCCTACAGTTAACCCCTAACTGCCACCAAGTGTGGAGATAGGGAGTTCCAATGAACTCCCTATCTCCCGATCCGTGGCAGTTAGGGGTTAAATTTTGGTATCGTTGGATCGGCCAGAGCATGGCCGTTCCAACGATACCAAACATGAAAGTTAAAAATTTTGTAAAAAAAAAAAAAAAAAGAAAAATAAAAAAAAATTAAAAAAAAAAATTTAAAAAAAAAAAATAAACACTTTTTTTTTATTTTTTTTGGTTTGTTAGTGTAGCAATATTGTTCCCATTTCAATTATAATGTGAACAATGATGCTGCACTAACGATTTTTGTATGCGGTGCGTTTGTTAAAAATAGTGTCATTTTCCCCAAAAAAAAATGTAACGAGACCCCATCTCTAATTTTTTTAACAAGCGCACCCCATACAAAATATAACCGCAATTGCTCGCATGTTAAAATGTGAAAAAAAACACTTTACACATTGTAAATTATTGAAAATACATATTTAATTGCATTTTTTGTTATAATATACAGACATGACATAACGTATACATATAATAATGACATATTATGAATCTACCGAGTCTGACGGAAAGAACGATATATAATATGTCGGTGTCATATACTAAAATAAGCCTTAAAAACACGTTTAAACATGATGCGCAAAACAGGTAAAAAATGACCTCAGCACAGGGGCGAAAAAAAGCCTCAGCAGCGAAAGGGTTAATATACAACTAAACCAGGGGAAAAAACAATGTAATACACAATGTGATATATAGCCTGATCGATAACCCCTTCACTGCTGAACCCCTTAGTGGCCGGACGGTTTTACGAAAGTCTGTCCAAAAGTGCCTGCTGCTGTTTTTACGTTCTGCGCTGTTTGTGTTTGGTCCAAATTTTCCTCTTACTCGTTTATGCAACCCACACATATTATATACAATTTTTCCCGCCATTAAATGGACTTTCTAAAGATACTATTATTTCCATCATATCGTATAATTTACTATAAAAAAATATGAAAAATTATGGGAAAAAAAGGAAAAACACACTTTTTCCAAATTTAATCCCCAAATCTACAACTGCCAAAAAAGACCCCGGCTAAATAGTTTCAAAATTTTGTCCTGAGATTAGAAATACCCAATTTTTACATGTTTTTGCTTTTTTTAACACCTTCACTACTAAGCTCATTTTGACCGTTTTATGCTCATCATTTTCAAATGCCAGCTTAAGTCCTATTTTATTAAACACCCAGACAATTTTTGTTTTAAAAAAAACAAACAATTTTTTTTTTACACCAAACCTAGCCATGTTTGGTATCATTGGAAAGGCCTTGATAATGTCCAATTATATAAAAAAAATATGTACGCTGTCGTTAAGGGGATTTCCCCACAGGACGAACTATGTATGTTGGTGGTTGGGAAGGGGTTAAAAAAATTTGGGGGAAAAAGAATTATCTGAAAAAAATCCCCAATAATGCCTATAAAATAAATAAATAAAGAGACTTTTGGCTGCAAATGAAAAGAATAAATGATTAAATAAATATTTCATAAAAAACAGGATTTTTAGAAAATAATGTAAAGGTTTTTTTTCTGCAATTCTTAGGAGACATCCATCTACAGGTTGAAAATTTAAGATTTTGTTAAGTCATGACATAAAGTCATGATTTTATTAAAGACACGGAGGCGAGTATTTAATGCCAAATCTCTTTATTACTACTTCACAGCAGCAAGAGTTAAACAAAAAACTATAATGGTATCTGCGGATCTCCCCATAGCACATAGTATAGTCCATGCCCATATTCGGACAGCGCTGCCTCATCTCTTCTCTCTTTCTTGAATCGAACTGAATCTGGAACAATCTAAACCAACAATGCGGAATCCGGAACTGGTCAACCAACAGGATAGAAGAAAACACTGGAACAGGATTCATGCAGCAGATGGAATCCACCCGTTAGAACGCTGAAAGAGAAGACAGAATGTGAAGGAAGCCAGGGTTGTGTGTCAGGAGATCGAACAAATAGCCCCAGAAACAATGGAATAAATGCAGATCATCACATCAGCAATAATAACATACTACATTACCCGTGTGGGTGGGTCAATGAAACGGGCGGGAAATACTTGCCTCCGTGTCTTTAATAAAATCATGACTTTATGTCATGACTTAACAAAATCTTAAATTTTATTACAAGACACGGAGGCTCATATTTAATGCCAGTTCAAAGCAGCGCAATAGTTTTGGTGGACCAGTGATCCATCGGTCTAAAATAGAATTGTTTGAATGTGGATTCTCTAGACCAGTCCGCCGCCCTCATGATGTCCTCTAAACGACATCCCGCAGAAAAGGCCTTAGAAGCCATCGCGCCCCTTTGCGGAATGCGCGCCAAATATAGAAGTATCAATACCAGCTTGAGACATAACCCATCGCATCCACCTTGCTAAAGTCATCGATGAGACCGGCCTAAAAGGATGGCGATGTGAAATAAATAAAGGTCCAACAGGTTGAGTGCGTAAGGGAGCTGTACGAAGTTCATACTCCCTCAAACAACCAACTCGGCAAAGATCAGGAAGATCTGGAAATACTGGATAAAATATTGAGGTAGAGGTTGTTTTAGTTCTACGAGATATAGAGAATTTGACACCCTCTGGGTAAAAAGTTTTTGCGTGAACATCTAGGGCCCTCACATCCGAAACTCTGCGACAAGATATCAGATAGAGTAGCATTACTAATTTACCCGATAATTTCTGTAGGGAAAGATCTTGGTTAGGGCCCCACTCAGAGAACAGAGTGAAAACTGTTGAGACATCCCAAGTCGAAGAGTACTCAACCTTTTTTGTCAAAGCCCAGTCTGATGACCTTGGATGTTTTAATTTAGTCGGATTAAAAGAATCTTCATCCGATGAATCACCGGTCACAGATTTACGTGAAACTAAAGCGCCCGTGGAACCAGGAGATTCGGACGGGGCTTGCACTTCGTTAGGGTCTGCGGTTGTACCGTCAGAAACCCCTGAAGCTTCGGAATCTGATTCCGATGGGCCTGCATTCCTGGCTTTTTTCCAGGATCTCGCTTTTGATGCCCTGCGAGTGTGGGCTCTTTTGCGGGACCGTCCCTCGCATTCATTTGTGGGAGAATCACCACCATCATCGTGAGATGCTGACCGACCCTTAGGGGTACAGTATCTCGTTTTATTTTTGGCTTTACCCGATTTTTGAGGGTTTTTGTCAGTATTTTCAGTACTGTGAGTCACCTCAGTAATCTTATTGCCCTCCTGTGGCATTGGAGAAATTGGTCCTGCATGTGAGGCCATAAAATTAGCAAAGGATTGTGCCATAGCCATAACCCAGGGTTCAGTTTGTAAATTAGGCTCTCCAGGTCTGGAGGTACTATGGGTAGGAGTTATAGAGTTAGGCAAGGGCAGCACAGGATCTAACCTGGGAGGAGGCATCTCTCTGGAATCGGAGGTTTCTGAACGTGCAGGGGAATGGGAGCGTGACATGTCTTCTCCGGTTTGCGAGCGACGCATTGTAGACATGAGGAGATTCGTGCTCTTTTTTCACTGCCCAGCGCGCGCAGCTACTTGAAGTGGCTGTTGCTGGGCAGAATGGGCGGGAACTAACAAGCACGTTTAGCACTGTAAAACAGGCTGTGGAGAAACAAGCCTTTCATGTGAGAAAAAACTTAGCGGTTTTATACAATATTAATGGAAAAGGTTCTGGTTATATGTAAAAACATCCCTAAACCTTTAAATGTGTTAAATTTCGTTGGAAAAAAAGTATTACCTTAATAAACCCCCCCCCCCCGGTACCAGCCGGCGCCGAGGCACACTAACGAAATATATATATCTTAATTCGTTATGGGAGAGGGGAAACCGCTACATTAGTTGGAACTCAATTTATTTTAACTTAGCAGAGAGAAAATTTTGTATACTTATCTCTCCAGTGAAGTAGCAAGAAAGAGAGAAGAGATGAGGCAGCGCTGTACGAATATGGGCATGGACTATACTATGTGCTATGGGGAGATCCGCAGATACCATTATAGTTTTTTGTTTAACTCTTGCTGCTGTGAAGTAGTAATAAAGAGATTTGGCATTAAATATGAGCCTCCGTGTCTTGTAATAAAATCCAAAATGCTTCATGTTCCCTTCTTGGGCCAGCCATAACATGCTCTTTTGCAACAAATTTCATCACTGGCAATGTATGACCCAAAGTGAGAAGAAGACCTAGCAAACAGACTTATCTTAGTGCTCTTTATGAAAAGCTAGACTTCTTTGTTAAACTGTGTATGTTTGTCCAATGTGAAGATATTTATAAAAAAGTTCTGGATTCACAACTAGATCCGTTCGTAAAAAAATATCTCCTACTCTTTGATTACATTTATATGCCAATAAGGACGTTTGATGAAAGGATTCTGGAAATGATTAATTCACTGATAATACATGTCAATTAGACAGAATAGTCTGCTTTAACCTTCCTAACACCGTCTTAGGCTAGGGTCAGACGAAAGCATTTTTCCCCGCGAACGTGAAAAGTGCATCCGAACGCATTGACGTATTTTTTCACGGAATGCGCAAAAACGGTCAGACGACGCGCATTTTCGGGCGTGATTTTGTACGGATCGTCAATAAAACTCTTTTTGCGTCTGGACGTTATGTTGGCTGGACATTAGCAGTGTCTGACATCTCCTAATCACGCAAACACGCCGCTATGCCGCAGCTGCGCACTCAGTACGTCAGTACTAGCGGTTCAGCATTCTCAGAAAAATGCGTTCAAATTCCACTTGCGTTGCACGGCCGGACTTTTGTGCGGCCGTACATCGTATATTGGCCGTCATTGCCTGTCATCTGCTGCTAGTGCGGCCGTAATTATGTGCGCCAGAACGCACGTTAAAAGTGCGCTGGTCTGACCCCAGCCTTAAAGATCTGTGATTAACATCATGATTAACATTGTCTGTAGAGGTCCACGGTCTCTTCTTGTCTTACTCATAGAATGCACCTCTCATGTCCTGAAAAAGAGCTTTACTGAAGTAGAAAGATGAGAGTGAGGCACACCTTAAAATTCAAAAGGGCACTTTACTGAATTTAATGCAATTATTCTTTAGTTCTTTGCAGTCTTATAATTTACCTCTGTGAAAAACTCTTTAGAGTGACTTTCATGGAAAGCTGATTAAGTCAAAGTTTCAATGTATTAGGCATTCATGAATGATATGTAGGCAATTTATAAATGGAACGTAGGCAATTTAAGTTTTCAATTATACCTTTAAAATAGTCAACTATAATAAGAAAAAATAACCACTTTATTATTACTTCATATTTCCTTTTATGAAATACTAAACTATCAGGGCTATTTAAAGAGAGCTGAACTGGCCACCAAATTGCACCAAACAGTGAATTTCTCCATACGGCGCAATTTCGTGGCCATTCGGCTATGCAAAAAAGCTGTCAGTTTGCCAAATATTGGCGAATCGCAAGGGAAATACATTGATCTTCAGCAGCAGTGAACTCCCCATTGAGATGTAATGGTTAATCTATTCAGAGAACACCGAACAGCACCCAAATGTCAGTGAAATGCCCTGATTTTCAGTGCTTTCATTCGACAGGCTTAAACAGATGAATTCCATTGGTTTCAATTTAAAAACAATTCCCAGTTTTTCAAAAATATTTATTCAACCGTTTATTCTTTCACTTGCACCAAAAAGTCTCTTTACTCATTAATTTTTTATGATTTTTTAGGCATTTTTTGGGATTTTTTTGTCAATTTCTTTTTCTGATTTTTTAAAAAAAATTGCGTTTATTTCTTCTGTAACAGACCTTTCAATTATTATTCATGTGACCTTATATATTATTTATTATATATTATATTATTATATAGGCATTTTTGTGCAATAGTTTTTCTGCAAACACCTTTTAAAAGTTGCGCGTTTTTTTTTTACTCATTCGTTGGCTTGTCGGCTTTTTGTGGCACCTAGGTATGCTGGCACACCTAAAACAGGTGAACCACTTTTTCAACCTAATGACGAGTGAAGACAGTGAAAATTGTGCGTAATGTTAAAACATAACTTTTATTATGACTCAGTAAAAATAAATTAAAACTTGCAGGGTTATTTAAAGAGATCCGAATTGCTGGCGAAAGGTAACCGAACGCTGAAATTCAACGTACGGTTACCTTTCCTGGCCATTCGGCTATCCACAGAGCAGGCGGTTCGCCAAATGTTGGTGAATTGCCTGCACATACGGTGCCTGTTTGAGGACAGTGGAATCCCCATAGCTTCATCTATTCAGAGAACAAAAACCAGCAGTGAAAAGTTGCTGAAATGCCCTGCCATTCGGTGACTTCATTTGACAGGTTTATTCAGGCAAATCCCATAGGCTTCAATGTTATAAATATTCCCATTTTAATCTAATAGCTAATAAACCATTCATTATAATATTCTGCAGTAAAAAGTCTATTTAGAGATCTTTTAGGATCTTTTAAGCATTTTTTTATATTTTTTTGCCAAAAAAAAATCCGTTTTTTTTTTAAACGTTTTTTTTCTTTTTTCTGTAACATCCCTTTTTATTATCATTCGTTGGATCTTATATGTAAATTTCAGACATTTTCGTTCTGTAGTTTCTTTGCAAACAGCGTTTCACTTTTCAAACATACAAGCGTACAGTTTTTTTTTTCCACTCCATTCGTCTGCAGTGTCGGGTTTTTCCGGCGGCTGCTCTGCACTGTGATCGGCTCCTGCTCGGGTTTCTCTGGCTGGGTTAATCCAGATGTTTTTGCGGGTTTCGGTGTGCTTTCGCCTGGGTTTTGCGGTGAGTGTTCGGCAGGTTTTCGGCGGCTTTTCCCTGCACTACGACGGCCCTGTGGTGCATGCTGAATACACCGCAGGGTCGCCGAAATGGGATCACCGAATCAAGCCGAATTGAAGAGAACGAAAAGTCACCGAACATGCGGTGACTTTTTGATTCTCTTTGAATAACCCTGTAGGTCAGGATCATGATCCCCAAACAACAACATAGTTAAAAGCATATGCCACTATATATATTCCTATATATAATTACTTGTGCCAGGGTCTAACAGTCTGATAGCTAATAATGACCACATTAGTATACGAGCACAAGAAATAGGAAAATAGTGGAAAGGGAAAAGGAGAGCCAGAGGAATTGACTCAAACTAGTAAGCAGTCATTGCACACTAAGTGCATTTAATCCCTTAAGGACGGGAGTAATTTTACAACTTCGGCGCTCTTTCGGGAGTGAAGTTTGCTGACGTTTTTGCTCATCATGTTTAAATGCGGTTTTAAGTCACATATTATTATACCACCCAGACAAATTATATATCGTTCTTTCTGGCAGACTCGGCAGATTAATAATATATCATAATTATATATAAACGTCGTGTCCTGCCAGAATGCTATAACAAAAAATGTAAAAAAATGAGAATTTTCAATAAAATTTCAATCATCCAGTGTGTAAAGTGTTTTTTTTTTCGCATTTTATTATCCGATCCTTTGCGGTTATATTCTATGGCGTAGACTTGGGAACCCATTTTTTTTTGGGGGGGATTACGTGATTTTAGCTAAACCCCCCCCAAAAAAAATCATTGGTGAAGCATCATTGTTCACATTATAATTGAAATGTGAAAAATAATGCTGCATCAAAAAAAAACACGTTTTTATTTTTTAATTAATTAATTAATTGTTTTATTATTTTTAACACTTTAATTTTACTTTTTTCATTGTCTGACCCCAGCCTTAAAGTAACATCAGGAAGCATTATTTTACTGAGAGGGTGGGGGATACATGGAACAGCCTTCCAGTAGAAGTGGTAGAGGCCAAAACAGTGATTGAATTTAAGCAGGCATGGGATAGGCATAAGGCTATCCTAAACAAAAGATAAATCCAGGTAAAGTATCCATGTAATTGGGCAGACTAGATGGGCCGAAAGGTTCTTATCTGCCGACATTGTCTATGTTTCTATGCTGCATTATTATACTGTAGAGGTGCTGCCCAGCATTGTGAGGATTCATATGCTGCATTATTATACTGTAGAGGTGCTGCCCGGCAGTGTGAGGATTCATATGCTGCATTAATTATACTGTAGAGGTGCTGCCCGGCAGTGTGCAAAATCATTTGCTGCATTATTATACTGTACAGGTTCTGCCCGGCGATCTGAGGATTCATATGCTGCATTATTATACTGTAGAGATGCTGCCCGGCAGTGTGAGGATTCATATGCTGCATTAATTTTACTGTAGAGGTGCTGCCCGGCAGTGTGAGGATTTATATGCTGCAACTATCGAATTTGAAATGAACTATCAAATGGATCAACTATCGAATTTGAAATGAACTATCAAATGGATTTCAAGTAACTATCGAATTTGATCGAAACGATACGAAATTACTGAATCCGCAATGGAAACGAAAAATACGATGTCCGAAATGACCGAAATGGAACCAAAATCCCGAATGGAACGAAAATTACTTGCGATTTTACAAATTTCATGTTCATACGAAATAACGAAATTATTTTGTTTCGTATCGGAAATTATTTCGGAAGGTGTGTATTTCATTGCCAATCTGATTCGAAACATCAGACGAATCCGAAGCACCGAATTGGCCCATGTCGTGAAAAAACCGAATTGGTCCGAAACAAAATGCGCATCCCTAATTAAAGCTATAGGCAATAGGATATTTGGCACCAAGACGCGTTTGGCCACTGGGCTTCCTCCGTGTGTGCCAGCCTTTCAATGTCCCCATATTTATAAATTACTTAATCCGTCCACAAGTTCTGGTCACGTTTTCCTCGTTTTCTGTTTGCTCCGTTCCAGTCTACTTCTGGGTATCAATGGTTCTTAGAATACAGCGGACTGAGTAAATAGTTAACGAATAACATGCCTAAAATGCCAGCGAGAATTTATGTACTAGTTTGTGATCTTGTGTTATTCCTTAACGGGTTACTCCCCTGTATTCTAAGAGCCATTTATCATAATCAGTTGGTTTACCACCTCATTTTGTGGTGTACAGTGGGCACATCTAGCAATTATAATCTTTATTTTCAGCTTGTTGCATTTCCCAATCCTTTTCTTTGGCTTCTACCATAACAACTACTAATCAATTGCATTATGGCCAGTTTGTTAGGTCAGGCTCCTAACAACATAAGTTGGCGCAAGTGTAACGTACGCTACTGCGTTCACCCCAGGTCAGCGTGTTTTGGATCTTAATGAATAGATTTCTATAACACGAAAAGAAATGAGGACTATAATGCCTAGTCTCCCAAGCCAGGGAATTTATACACAATCCTGAATACCACTTAAGCCCAATTGGTTTCGAGACCAAGACGCCGCTTAGTGAAAACACAATAACTCTATTCACATAGAAACATTTCATGGATACATGAGCATGACTTAGTACAAGATAAGCGTTGTGAAAATTAGATTTGTTTTTTGCGAGGTTGGTGAATTGAGCAGCCTGCAGGGCAGTCACACAATCAGAGAACTTGTGGTTATGGCTGCAAACAGAATGAACATATAACAGACAGCTGGAGTGATTACTAGGTCTCTCGACCTGGCGGGCAGACACACAATCGGAAGCCTTGTGATTAGGACTCAAACCAGATTGATTAGTCAACAGAGACCCAGGGCGAGAGATGAGTTTACCAAATGGGCGGGCAGACCTCCAAACTACACACAAGCCGTAAAACATAAACATGAATACTGAACGGCGCTCAGACAAAACACCAAGGGATTAGCAAGAGAATCGTCAATAAGGAAAGTCGGGTCAAAACAGAAACAGGGTCCTCAAACAAGCAATGCTAGACAGCAGGCGATGCGGGAACTAAACTCCTAGTCAGGGCGACGAGCAATAACTCGCGCCCTGCTTTAAACCCGGCGGTTCCTCGTGACCACGCCAGGCGCCGATCGGCCATTACCAACTGCTGGCACTCGACCAGCGCTGCGGGGGCTGAGCACGTAACAGCAAGGGGGTAAAGAATGTCTTTATAGAAGAAACTCATACATTTGACATAGGTGTACGCAATAGTAGTGAAAGTTATAAATTGTTGCATAAAACATTTCAACAACAAATCCATCTCAACTAGGTAATTTTGTCTTTAGAGAATTATATACAAAAGGTCATGATCCCACAAGGCCTACGTATTCAGACTGGCATCAACAACAGGAATCTTAGAGAGGAGCTGCTTAAGGAATTGGTAAAGGCGGCAAATCTATGGACATTATTATTCGCCATAACAAACAGTAACTCCAAACTACAAGCTCAAAACTAGAACAACAACTTAAAGGGATATGCATGTCTAGAAAAAGTTTTCTTAAATTGACATTTAAATTCTTTTATACCTATAGACAAACTAGAAAATATCAATAAAAGTTTGAAAAATGTGTAAAAAAGAAATATTTTCTTGCTTTAAACTCTGTCATTTCATCTTCTCCGGCGAAGCCCCTCAGTTAGGGGTGTTTCTTCAGCTCATACTTCCTGAATATTCCCCGCCTCCTCCCCGCCAACTACTCCCACTATTCCACCCATCAAAGCTTCACATGAACTACATTTCTTGCTCCATCTTGCCCATAGCCACCATGCACCCCACTATTTTACATACTCAGCTATTACCTCCACCTAGCGTGACACCCCTCTCCTCTTAGATTGTAAGCTCTTGGGCAAGGTCCTCGCTCCTACTGTTCTGTGTATTTAACTTGTATGGACATTTGTTATTCTGTCTCACCCATTATACAGCGCTATGGAACTTGCTAGCGCATTTTAAATACCTGTGACTGTATGAACTAACACAAGCTGTGCAGCTCAGGACCTCAGACTGGGGAAACCGAGGAACTAAATATAAGCATCTCTGCATGCAATTGTGAAAGCAAAACACACTCACCTGCTGACTCGCTCACATACTCACCCGCTGACTAGCTCACACACCCACACTCTCACACACAGACTCGCTCACCGACACGCTCACTTGCACTCTTTCAAGATTTACATACTCACTGTTAGGGATGAGCTGTTCGGTTCGATCTGTTCGGAGTTCGCATCGAACATCGGCTGTTCGCGAACTCTGAACATTTCCGCTTGTTCACCGCATGTTCGCCAACAATGCACCACAATGGACCACAATGCACTTTTCCACTGGCCTGAAGCTTGTAATTGGCTGCAGCCATGCACCTGACCAGGTGCAAGACTATGCCAATCACGGCTCAGAGTTCTAATTGGACAAATTTTGCCCAATCATGGGCTCACAGAGCTAAGTCCCGCAGCACACTATATAAGGCTTCACACAGCCCCCAGCACGTGTTTGTTGAGAGGAGATTGTTCTGTTTTAGCCGCACGAAATCACCGCCGTGCTAGCAGCAAATGACGTCCAATGCCGGGGAACATACGACGAACGGCCGCACGAAAGTTCGTCCGTGCAACGCAAGTGGCAAACTAACAAATTTTTTCGAGAACGTCAAACCGCTACTACTGACGTACAGAGTGCGCTGCGGCCGCATAGCGGCGTGTTTGCGTGATTGGGAGACGTCAGACGCTGCACACGTCCGGCCAACATAACGTCCAGACGCAAAAAGTGTTTTATTGATGATCCGTACAAAATCATGGGCGAAAATGCGCATCGTATGACCGCTATCGCGTATTCCGTGAAAAATACGTCCATTCGTTCGACCGCACTTTTTCACGGACGACGCGAAAAATGCGTTCGTCTGACCCTAGCCTTATAGGAGGTTCCTGGGAATTGTAATTTGTGTCTTGTCACTGCCACCCAT
This sequence comes from Leptobrachium leishanense, assembly GCA_009667805.1. Lineage (NCBI taxonomy): Eukaryota > Metazoa > Chordata > Amphibia > Anura > Megophryidae > Leptobrachium > Leptobrachium leishanense. The sequence continues at coordinate 90,326,857 of CM019069.1, read as the reverse complement.
CAGGGGGTCTCACTGATTTATAGGATGTTCCTGTGAATTGTAATCGGTGTCTTCTCACTGCCACCCATCAGGGTGTCTCACTGATTTATAGGAGGTTCCTGGGAATTGAAATCTGTGTCTTCTAACTGCCAGCTATCAGGGGGTCCCACATACTTCTAGCAGATATCTGGGAATTGTAATTTGTGTCTTGTCACTGCCACCCATCAGGGGGTCTCACTGATTTATAGAAGGTTTATGGGAATTGTAATCTGTGTCTTCTCACTGCCAGCTATCAGGGGGTCTCACTGATTTATAGGTGTTTTCTGGGAATTTTAATCTGTGTCTTGTCACTGCCACCAATCAGGGGGTCTCACTGATTTATATATGGTTTCTGGGAATTTTCATCTGTGTCTTGTCACTCACGATGTCAGCAAGACCAAAAAGGACAGGCAGACGCTCCCAGACACAGATAAGAGGGCAAGCAGCCTCTGTGTCGGGAGGCTGTGCCTCTGGTCGTCGTGTACATGGTGCATCCTCTGCAGGGGCATGCTTGTCCTTTCTAACTGGTACTGGCCGTCTTAGGCTGGGGTGCGCAGCTGCAGCATAGCGGCGTGTTTGCGTGATTAGGAGATGTCAGACGCTGCTAATGTCCAGCCTACATAACGTCCAGACGCAAAAAGAGTTTTATTGATGATCTGTAGAAAATCACGCCCGAAAATGCACGTCGTCTGACCGTTTTTGCGCATTCCGTGAAAAAATACGTCAATGCGTTCGGACGCACTTTCTCACGTTCGCGGGGAAAAATGCTTTCGTCTGACCCTAGCCTAAAGCAGCAGCAACATACAGAGGATTTGCAGGATTGGCCAACCAGGCCATCCTCATCTTCCAAGTTCTCTGCCAGCCAGGCTTGTAGTGCTTTACAGTCCACCTCTGCTGCTAAAACATCTAATTCAGCCTCAATGTCCACAGCTACTCCTGCCATAGCCTCACCAACATACACGGAGGAGTCAGCTGAATTGTTTGACTACAATGACAGTGACATACTGCTTGAGGATGCGCAGCAACTACAGTGCTCTGATTCAATCTCTGAGGTTGAGGAAGGGAGTATAATCAACTTAGAGGAAGGGGGTGCCAGTGACACACAAATAACTGACACTCATGTTCCCCCAGCAGCTGCAGTATATTGCGAGGTTGGCTCCAGTGTCGAGGAGATAGGGGGTGATGACGATTATGAGGTCACTGACTCCACCTGGGTGCCTGATCGACCAGAGGAGTCAAGTGAGGAGGAGGTACAACAAACACGAGTCACAACATCCTCTATGACCAACCATAGCCAGTCCAAGGCATTAAAAGTCACAGCTGCTCAGGTGCAGAGCACTGTTGTGTCAAAGCACATGTACAGGAAGTCTGCTGTCTGGGAGTTCTTTAAGAAATGTGCAGCAGACCGCACCATTGCTATTTGTAATCTATGTCAGATGAGGATCAAGCGTGGGAAAGAAATCCCACGATGGGGTATCAAGTGCTTGAGGCGACATATGACCACCTGCCACGCATCCCGTTGGCACAACACTTTGCATAGGTCCTCCTCATCTGTCTCTACCCCCACTATATGTCCTGCCATGTCATTGCCTACAACCTCCACTGTCATGGATGATGCTACAGTAATGGGTGTACCAGGTCCTTCCTCAGAATCAGTGACAGCATCCCATCAGCTGAAGATTTACGCAGTGTCAGGATACAGGTTCCAGGGCAGTAGATTCGAGCCACTATGCATTAAATCAGGAGACTTGCGAATTAGAGATATATATGAAGGGTTTATTGTAAAGGACACAAGAGGTAATAACAGAATGTAAAAGGGGTTTATACTAGAGAAGGAGAAAGATGAATAAATAATAATGATAGACACACTGAAGATATACAGGAGTAGATGAGGACACTAAACTGGGATAAGAGTATAATATAATAATGATACAGATCCAGAACAGAAAAGTAATAATATATATACATATATATTATACAGAGAGAGGGAGAGATATGGATTAGGAGAGAGAGACTGATATTATATATACAGATTGCAGGTATCAGTATTAGTATAAAGAAATAAGGTATAAGTTATACCGAGAAGAAAACATATAATCATAAGGGTTAACGAATACAGAAATATACTGAATATATATACGGAGATAAACAAAAAGAAGGAAGAAGTCTTTAAATAATAAAGTTATAACTTAGTCCTCGGAGTGCACTCTGCATAGGTGTCCAGGTAGGTAATGAAATAAGTCTTTGTAATCCAGGGGAGGTTATAGGAGAAATCCAGGGAGAAACAATAAGTCCAGGAGGTATAAAGAGGAGATCCAGAAGGTTGAAATGGGATCCAGAATTCAGGAAAGTAGGGGATCCATAAGTTCAGCTCCTAGCAGCTTGGAGATTCCAAGTCAATGAGAAAGCATTGGGCTTCAGGTGTGGCCTGGTTTTATGCAGGGTGATCAGTGGAATTACACAACACCTGAGCGCTGCATGTCAGGAGGTGAATCTTAGTGATAGCTGCAAGTCCTATTACTATGAGGCAGCGCTATGCTTTTTATTACGCCGTCAGCGATTTTCCTTACACGCAGTCAGATTACGTTGCCCCAGCTGCTGCAGCGTAAGAAAAAATATAGTCCCAACCATCCCCAAGCACAGCGTCTAAATGACAGCTAAGCAAAATTACATTACAGCTGCTGCAATTCCAGCTGGTGGACTCTGATTCCTTCCGTGAATTTGCTGAATGTGCTGTACCACAGTGGCAGGTTCCAAAATACCATTTCTTTTCACGGAAGGCCATTCCGGCACTATACCAGCACGTGGAACACAATGTTACGGAGTCATTGGGAAAGGCAGTCAGCAGCAAGGTGCACATGACTTTAGACACGTGGTCCAGCAAGCATGGACAGGGCCGTTACATTTCCTTCACAGCACACTGGGTAATTCTGATTGCAGCTGGGAGGGATCCAAGACGGGGCTCTGTGCTGGAGCTTGTTCATGCACCACGCCTCCAGAAAGCTGCTTGTATGAGGTCTGTCTGCTCCACCACCTCTTCCTCCTCCTCCTTTTCTGTCTCTGGCGAAGTGGCAGTTAAACCGACGCGTGGCAGGAGCTACGCAATGGCTCAAGCAAAAAGATGCCATACTGTGCTTGAGCTGGTTTGTTTAGGGGACAGGAGCCACACCGGGCCAGAAATTATTTCAGCTCTGCAGGGGCAGGTGCAGAGATGGTTAACAACACGCCAGCTTCAGCTGGGAATGGTCATCTGTGATAATGGCAGCAACCTTATCTCCGCCCTACGCCAGGGTAAGTTGATGCATGTACCATGCCTAGCACACGACCTAAATCTGGTTGTACAGCGTTTCCTAAACAGGTACCCAGGGCTGGCAGAGCTTCTCAGCCAGGCCAGAAAGTCTGCAGCCACTTCAGACGGTCATTCCCAGCAAGTGTTCGCCTGGCAGAAATTCAAAGAGAATTCCACCTTCCCACAAACCGTCTGATCTGTGACATGCCCACCAGGTGATACTCGACATTAGCAATGCTGCAGCGTCTGTACAAGCAGCAGAGGGCCATCAATGAGTACCTGTGTGAGTATGGCACAAGGACAGGTTCAGGTCAACTTGGTTTTTCTCCCCCCGTAGTGGCTGATGATCAAGGATTCATGCACCTTTTGAGGAGGCACCATTTGAGGAGGCAACGAGGATGGTGAGCAGGGACAGTGCATGCATCAGTGACACAATTCCTTTAGAGTTCCTGCTGGAGCACACTCTGCGGGGAATTATAGATGTGGCTCTAGAGGCAGAGCAGCGGGAGGAAGAGGAGGTCTTCAATAGCTCTGAAGGCCCCAGTCTTTCCGCAGACAGCATTCCAGCGGGTTCTCCTCAGATCAGACAGGAGGAGGAGGAATATTTAAGTAGTGGGGGCATTGAAGGTGGGGATTCCTCAAGGGAGGGTTTTGTGTGCCCAGAAACACAAGGACTAGTACGTGGCTGGGAGGAGGAAGTGCGCGATGGGGTCATCCTCCTAATGCCACCTCCAACCTATGCTGCATGGGCTCCCTTATCCTGCAAAGCCTGGTAAAGGACCCCAGGATTCGTGCTATCAAGGCGAGGGATCATTACTGGTTGGCAAGCCTTCCTGATCCATGATACAAGGGTAAAGTTGCAGAGCTCATCCTGCCCGCACAGAGGGAGGACAGGATGAAAAAACTTGAGGACGCTCTAAAGCGACACTTGTGTAACACCTTTCCAGGCACTGGTAGGTTACCAAGTGATGACACAGGTGCTTCTGAAGCTGCGGATGATCAGAGGAATAGAGGTGAAGGCCGGGGCCGCTTGACTGATGCCTTTTTAAATTTTTTTTAGTCCACGACACCCAGGGACGTCAAATGTAAGCACCCATTGCCAGCGTCTTCACTGTATGGTGCAGGACTACCTAGGGGCAAGGGCAGACCTGGATACCTTTACAGCAGATGAACCACTGGCTTAATGGGTGTTGAGATTGGATCACTGGCCAGAACTTAGCAAATATGTTATGCAGCTACTAGGTTGCCCTTCATCCAGTGTGCTTTCTGAAAGGATGTTCAGTGCCGCTGGAGATTTTGTCACAGACAAAAGAGTGCGTCTGTCCACTGACTCTGTAGACCGGCTGACATTTATAAAAATGAATCAGTCCTGGATCAGCAGCTATCAATCCCCTGATGCCGAAGTAACGGAATAGATCGGGTATGTCTTCTGCATGCACAAAACCTCCAGCACTGAACTCTTCCACAATACCACAAAAGGTTTACGTGTGAATGCACTTGCTGCCATGAAAGGCACAATATTTGGCTATATATGTAGACCGGCTGACATTTATAAAAATGAATCATACATTGTACAGGAGGTGTGGGGTCGCGCCTATTCCCGATGGGGTGGCTGCAACCACCAAATGCATCCAGCCCAACAACATATGTAAAACATAACAAAGAAAAAAATGTTATCTGCGCTTATTCCCATTATACCGTGTGAAACTAAACACAATTAGAGGTTTGGTTTCTTATTAATGGCCATTATAAGACTAAGCTCGCCCGCCAGCGTCAAGGCACCTCTAATGAGGGCGAGTCCTATCCAAAAATGAAACCACAGGCTGCTGTATAGCAAACCATACCTGCTCATGCTGCTTGTCAGATAAAAATTAATCAGTCCTGGATCAGCAGCTATCAATCCCCTGATGCTGACGTAACTGAATAGATTGGGGATCTCTTCTGCATTCCCAAAACCTCCACCACTGCACTCTTCCACAATACCACAAAGGGGTTACGGTGTGAAGGCACTTGCTGCCACCAAAGAAAAAATATTTGGGTAAACTGACGCCTGTATCAGATTCATATCATTTTAATATTGGACCGCAGAGACCAACCCTGCACTCTTCCACAATACCACAGAGGGGTTACGGTGTGACGGCATTGTTGTTGACACTAAAGGTCCAATTTTAAAGCACCTATTGTTACTTTTATCCAAAGCCTGCATAAGATTTTCCATAATTTAGATAAAAAATCCCTAAACTTGTTCTGCGTGTCCTAAAATGTCTCTTCATTTCATACAGGCTGCCGCCCCAAGCAGTTTTTTTTATGAATAGTGATGAGCCGAACACCCCTGTGTTCGGTTCGCATTCGAACTCGAAAAATTTCAAAAGTTAGAGTTCGAACTTGAACACGAACCGAACTCAATGCAAGTCAATGAGACTCGAAAGTTCGAATTTTAGAGTGCCCTTCAAGAGGGCATATATGCAAGATATTTGCCATAAAAGGTGTATGGGGGTCCGGGTAGTGCCCTGGGGACAGGAAACAAGGACAAAAAGTAAAAAAAAAAAACCTTTGTAAAGGAACACTGAGTTTTCCATGATATAAAGGGTAAGAATAAAAATGAAAAATTCCTTCAAATATTGTGTCTAGGAGGTCCTGGTAAATGGTTTTCCTTTAATCTATTCATAAACAACTGATTGGGGCGGCAGTCTGTATGAAAAGAGGAGACATTTTAGGATAAGCAGAACAAGTTTAGTGATTTTTTGGGCTAAATTATGTGAAACTTATGCAGGCTTTGGATGAAAGTAACAATAGGTGTTTTAAAATTGGGCCTTTAGTGTCGGCAACAGTGCCGTCACACCGTAACCCCTCTGTGGTATTGTGGAAGAGTGCAGGGTTGGACCCTGCGCTCAAATATTAACCCTTTCGCTGCGGAGGACGTGCTCAGTGCGTCTACCCGCAGGTAGCGTTGACTGCGGAGGACGCGCTGAGCGTGTCCCCCCTTTGCGGTCAGCGATCGGCCAGATTCTGGCCGATCACTGTGCCCCCCGGTGCGGGCTGACATCCTCGATGTCAGCCCAGCACCCAGGACCGCCGCCGGCACCATTAGATGTCATTGCGGCGGCGCGATGACATCTAATTCAGGTGCCCCGCGTGTGCGGAGGAGGCTCCTGAAAGGGAGGGGGAGGTCCTTCGGACCTCTCTCCCTCCCGATCGCTGGCTGTCATAGGGTTAAGGCAGGCACGGTTTGGAAGGGCACAGCTTGCCCTTCCAAACCGTGCATGCCTTTAACCCCTTGGGTGCCGGATCACGATTTGGCGCCAAAAAGCGCCAAATCGTGATCCTCTCCCGGAGCTGGCCAACATCTTGGATGTCGGCCAAGCTTCCGGGAATGCCCCCTGAGGACTGGCGTCATTGTGCATAGCACGATGACGCCAGTCCTGGAGTTAACCTCTAACTACCACCAATGTTGGAGATAGGGGGTCCCAATTAATCTCCCGATCTGTGGCAGCTAGGGGTTAATGATTGGTACTGTTGGATCGGCCAGAGCATGGCCTTTCCAACGATACCAAACATGACCATGAAAAAGTAAAAAAAAAAAAAATTAAATAAAAATAAAAAAATATTTAAAAACAAAATTATGAGAAAAAAAAGTTTTGGTTTTTTTTTTTGGTTTGTTAATGCAGCAATATTGTTCCCATTTCAATTATAATGTGAACAATGATGCTGCACTAACGATTTTTGTATGCGGTGCGTTTGTTAAAAATCGCGTAATTTCCCCCAAAAAAAAATGTAACGGGACACCATTTCTAATTTTTTAAAAAATTTTAACAAGCGCACCCCATACAAAATATAACCGCAATTGCTCGCATGTTAAAATGTGAAAAAGAACACTTTACACGTTGTAAATTATTGAAAATTCATATTTTATTGCATTTTTTGTTATAATATACAGACAGGACATGACGTATACATATAATAATGACATATTATGAATCTGACGAGTCTGCCGGAAAGAACGATGTATAATATGTCTGGGTCATATACTAAGATAAGCCTTCAAAACACGTTTAAACAAGATGAGCGAAACAGGTAAAAATGAGCTCAGCACAGAGGCGTGAAACGCCTCAGCAGCGAAAGGGTTAAAATGATATGAATCTGGTATAGGCGTCAGTGGCAGTGCACCCAAATATTGTGCCATTGGTGGCAGCAAGTGCCTTCACACCGTAAGTAACCCCTCTGTGATATTGTGGAAGGCACTCTTCCACAATATCACAGAGGGGTTACTTACTAGTGGTGGAGGCTTTGGTAATGCAGAAGAGATCCCCAATCTATTCAGTTACATCAGCAGCTATAACAAAACCTGGTCAGTAATTTTTAGGCACTTGTGTTGCGCTACTGTATATGGTGAAAATTGTCGCACACCAGTAGCAACAGGAAGCAAACAGAACAGGCAGGGAATACACAGAGAGAATAGTCAAATGGCAGGCAAAGTCGGCAACAGATCGGGTCCTCAGAACAAGCAGGGTCTGTAACAAGTATACAAACTGATTCGGTAAGCTAGTGATGCGGGAATAAAGGCTGAGACACACTGAGCGTGTAGCGACGCACAGGGTAGCGAAGCGAAGAGAAGCAAACATTTTGCAGGCTTGACTTCACTCCGCTCCATCTTGCAGCGTGTCTACACTACATTACGTTTGCTTCTAACCGCACTGGACAGGAATGCACTAACTAAATTAAAATGTACACACAAAACCGTTTTATTTTCAAAAAGCACATGTTATATAGGCAAAAAAAACATTTCTACTGAATAAAATACATCAAAAATTACTGTTAATTTAATAGGAATAGTATAAAAATATAAAAAAAGGTAACCCCCTAATCATATATATCATAGGGACACGGAGTGCCGTGTATAGAGTAGGTTATGCATTGATACCACACACAGACATATACGTATATATCAACACGCAGACCTATATATACGTATATATCAACACGCAGATTATATATACACCCACCCACAGACCTTAGACCATATATACACATACGCACATGGGGGTAGCATGTGGACAATCTCAACTAAATGCGCCCCCCCAGTTTGGCTGATCCCTCCAGAAGAAATGTTGAACCCGACAGAGCAGAGAATATATATATTAATCTCTGCTCTATCGGGTTCAACATTTCTTCTGGAGGGATCAGCCAAATGGGGGGGGGGCAACTAGTTGCCAAAATGTGTGTGTAATACATGTATGGATATATATATATATTTATAAGAATATAGATATATATCTTATCTATATATATATATCATAGCTGCCCTTACCTTCCCCTATAAATTTGCTAAAAATATACACCCAAAAAAAAACCACTGCCCGAGACCTCACACAGCCCACATGCCACCCCCTCTACCTGGCTGAATGTATCTAATATATATAATTAAATACATTCAGCCAGGTAGAGAAAGAAAAAAAAGAGTTTTATTTTATGTTCCCGGGAACATTTAAAAATGTCCTCGGATTTTTTTTTTTTAGAAATGTGTCACCTTACCTTAGCCTGGTGGTCAGTGGGGGCTCCCTGGATCCTGGATGTGGGGGGGGGGGGGTCTGCCATGGCCGCAGGTGCAGTGGCTCCCTCCCTGCGCTGCCTGTCTCTGCCACATGCACCCAGGCGGCTAGCCCGCACAGTCGCAGCTCTGTCATCCGGCAGCCGCATGCTCCTCAATGCTCCTCAAGGGGATCCTTGGGAGGCCCCTGCAGGCTGCCCTCTACAGTGCCTGATTAGAGGGCCATTTCTGCCTGATGTTTTAGTAACAAGAATGTTTTCTCCCATAGGCTTCAATCTTAAAAATATTCCCGTTTTAATTCAATATCTAATAAACCGTTGCTTATAATATTCTGCAGTAAAGAGTCTCTTTATTTCTAGATTCTTTTAGTATTTTTTTAAGCATTTTTTTATACTTTTTTTTAACCCCTTAAGGACCCCAGACGTACCCTGTACGTCCCGTCCACAGGTCTCCCTTAGACCCGCGGACGTACAGGGTACGTCAGCGGCGCCTAATCCCCCTCCCGCCCGATACTCACCTCCCTCACTGGATCCCTCGGCGATCTGGCAGGGAGGAAGCCTGCCCATGTGATTTACATGGGCAGGCGAGGCTGATGACGTCGCCACGCTGCCTGGTGACGTCATCAGCAGGCGTCCCCATGCAAAGCAATGGAGGGGGGGGGCTCCTTCGGAGCCCTCTATCTCCCCAACCATTGCAGCTAGGGAGATGCTTTTTACACCGCTGAAAAGGGGAGAGTCTCCCCTTTTCAGCGATTTATAGCATTAACTGTTTTGTCGCCGGATCACGTTTCGGCGCCAGTTGGCGCCAAATCGCGATTCGAACCTGGAGGGGATGTCAGCCAAGCCTGCAGGTCCCCCCCCCCCCACTGACAACCTCAGCATATGTGTGAGGATGTCAGTGGGCCAGTTAACCATCTAGCTGCCATGTAGAGATAAGGGGATCCTAAGGATCCCCATATCTCCCGATCCATGGTAGCTAGATGGTCATATTTGACATCATTTGAAAGGCCTGATTATGGCCTTTCCAATGATACCAAACAAGACCAGGTTTGGTTTTAAAAAGAAATTAAAAATAAATAAATAAATAAATAAATTTAAAAAAAATAATTAAATAAAAAAATTGTTTTTTTTTTAAAGTTTTTTGTCTGGGGGGAGTTTAATTAAATAGGACCTAGGCTGTCATCTAAAAATAATTAGCACAAAATGGTCAGAATGAGCGCAGCGCACATAGGTGAACTGTCTCAGCAGTGAAAGGGTTAAAAAGCAAACGCATGTAAAAATTGGGTATTTCTAGTCTCGGTACAAAATTTTGAACCTATATAGCCGGGGTCTTTTGGGTGGTTGTAGATTTTGGGGATTAAATTACGAAAAAGTGTGTTTTTACCATTTTTTCATCATATTTCATATTTTTTTATAGTAAATTATTCGATATGATGGAAATAATGGTATTTCTAGAAATTCCATTTAATGGCGGGAAAAAGGGTGTATAATATATGTGGGTTGAATAAACGAGTAAGAGGAAAATTTGACCTAAACACTAACAGCGCAGAAACGTAAAAACAGCAGCGGTCACTAAAAGACGGATTTGTGTAAAACCGCCCCGTCACTAGGGGGTTAAAAAAAAATTGAACTTTTGGTGAACGTCCCAAAAAGTTTGAAGTTCGCGAACTGTCGAACGGCCGATGTTCGATGCGAACTCCGAACATATCGAACCGAACAGCTCATCCCTATTTATGAATAGATTAACGGAAAACCATTACCGTCATTTGAAATGTCATTTTTTTGTTTTTAAATGTCTCTATACATCCTACAAATCCACCACTTCACGGGCAGGTTATGGGGACCTCCTAGGCACGAAATTTGAAGGAATTTTTCATTTTTATTCTTAACCTTTATTTCATGGAAAACTCACTGTTCCTTTAAAAACGTTTTTTTTTTACTTTTTGTCCTTGTGTCCTGTCCCTGTCCCCAGTGCACTACTCGGACCCCCATACACCTTTTATGGCAAATATCTTGCATATATGCCCTCTTGGAGGGCACTCTAAAATTCGAACTTTCGAGTCTCATTGACTTGCATTGAGTTCGGTTCGTGTTCGAGTTCGAACTCTACCTTTTGAAATTGTTCGAGTTCGAATGCGAACCGAACACGGGGTGTTCGGCTCATCACTACTCACTGTCTCAAAGTCCCTCACACAGTCACTCCCTCTCACTCTTTCTTCTGCTGTCTCTTGTGCGCGCTCTCTCTCTCTCTCACTGTACCTTTTCTTGTGCTTTCTCTGCTTTATCTTGCTGTCTTTCTCCCTTTATCTTTTCTTCCTGTGTCTCTGTGCTTTTTTTTGTCCCTCTCTGCTGCCTCTTTTTCTCCCTGTGTGTATGGACTTCTTTTCTTCCCTGTCTCTGCAGTAGCTGGGGGTGAATGTTCAGCCCCACCCTCTCCTCAGCTCACAGTGCAGGAGGGAGGAGGAGCAACTCAGACGCACATGCTCAGTGTGCTTTTAGCTCTCCCTAGGGAGAGGAACTGATTGGTTAGCTCAAACTGCCTCCTGAGGTGGGCATGGAAAACTCCAAGAAAGAAGATCAGGTAATTATGAAAAAATATCATATTTACTTGCTTTTTATGTCTGCTGAATGACACTACTGACTCATTCAAACGGGATTGCATGTTTTTAAAAGCACACTAGCAAAGCATGCATATCCCTTTTAACCCCTTAAGGACCGCTGACGTACCATGTACGTCCTGCCCACGGGTCTCCCTTAGACCTGCGGACGTACATGGTACGTCAGCGACGCTAACCCCCCTCCCTGCCGATACTTACCTCCCTCGCTGGATCCCTCACAGATCTGGCAGGGAGGAAGCCTTCCCTCCTGATTTGCATGGGCTGGCGAGCTCGATGACTTCACCACGCTGAGTGGTGACGTCATCAGCAGGCGCCCCCATTGAAATCAATGGAGGGGAGGGGGGGCTCCTTCGGAGCCCTCTATCTCCCCAACCATTGAAGCTAGGGAGATGCTTTTTGCACCGCTGGAAAGGGGAGAGTCTCCCCTTTTCAGCGGTTTATAGCATTAACCATTTCGCTTGCGGGTCGCGTTTCTTCTTGGATGTCAGCCAAGCCTCCAGGTCCCCCCACCCACTGACAACCTCACCATATGTGTGAGGATGTCAGTGGGCCAGTTAACCCTCTAGCTGCCATGTAGAGATAAAGGGATCCTAAGGATCCCCCCATCTCCCGATTCGTGGCAGCTAAAGGCCGATCGTGGCCTTTCCAATGATACCAAACATGAAAAGGTTTAAAAATAAAATTTTCAAAAATAAGTAAATAAACACAAAAAAAGGTTTTTTTTTAAAGTTTTTTTGTCTGGGGGGGTTTAGTTAAATAGGACCTAGGCTGTCATCTCAAAATAATTAGCACAAACTTGTCAGAATGAGCGCAGCGCAAATAGGTGAACTGGCTCAGCAGTGAAGGGGTTAAAAAGCAAAAACATGTAAAAATTGGGTATTTCTAGATTTGAGACAAAATTTTGAAACTATTTAGCCGGGGTCTTTTTTGGTGGTTGTAGATTTTGGGGACTAAATTACGAAAAAGTGTGTTTTTACAATTTTTTCATCATATTTAATATTTTGTTTTATAGTAAATTATTCGTTATGATGGAAATAATGGTATTTCTAGAAAGTCAATTTAATGGCGGGAAAAACGGTGTATAATATGTGTGGGTTGAATTAAAGAGTAAGAGGAAAATTTGACCTAAACACTAACAGCGCAGAAACGTAAAAACAGCGGCGGTCACTAAAGGACGGATTTGTGTAAAACCGCCCGGTCACTAAGGGCTTAATGGAACAGTTCAGGGATGAACCATCCTTTGGGACCACTGAACTTAGGCTTCAACAGAATCTTGATAGATAAAGGAATTCAATTAAGGCTCATAAACATAAGAAAGTTTTACATGACGCCATGGATTATAAAAATGGCACTATTTACAGCAGATTTAACAAGACTATCAGGGTTATTCAAAGAGAGCCGAACTGGCATTGAAATTGCACCGAACAGTGATGTAGCGGAGGCTTCTCGGACTGTGTGTGGACTGTTGTGTTTCTCACTGTGGCACAGACTTGGATAGGGATATTTAGCCTGTCACCGCTGCGGAGGAATTCCCCTCCCTCCTTGCCCTGCCACTTGATTGGCAAGGGAAGTTGTTAAATGCAGGAAGACTGAAGGTAGCGCAACGGATTCTGGAACATGTAGTTTCAAGTACAGAGAGCCTAATGCAAATTTACAGGAAGAAAACTACGCCTCCCAGCAGTACCAGAAAGAGCCCGCGTTTTCCAAGGAAGGAAGTGCACTTGCGGGGCAGAGAGAAGCCAGAGAGGTGAGGCGGACAGCGTGGACGGTCCTCTTTGGCGGATCGTGCTTTCAGCTGTCCTCGTGCATCCAGCAGAGACAGGGGCGGACTGATAACTAATGAGGCCCCCGGGCAGTTAGAGATCATTGGGCCCCGTGTGCCACAACCACAGGAGGCCACACCAATACAAAACCCCACCCCTACAATGCAAAACCCACAAGTACATTGTTGTGCTAAACAAGTTATTTCTGAACTTATTAAAATAATATTTTTGAAAATTGTGTGAAGAAAAACAACAACTTGGACCAAACAGCGAATTTGAGGAATCCAATGTACCCACTTCAGACTTACAGATAGCCATCGCTCTGCTGCAATAGCCATTGCAGCAGTGGTGTATTTAGGTTTTGTGCTGCCCTAGGCCTGACTAAACTCGTGCACCCCTAATTTAAATTTGACGCACCCCTTCCTGTCAAGGGCACACCTCTTCCTGGTTAATCCCCACCCTTCCTCTCTTTAAGCTCCACCTTTTCCTCTCTTTATATTAAAAGTGGATACCAAGTGCCTACTTGTATATTTTGTATACCATTTCAAATGTATCTATTGAGATAAAGAAAATTATGAAATGTTTAAATTCAAGTATTTTTACAAAGAACAGCCACGCATGTCAAGTAAACGGGATCACAGCCGCTCTAATTGGTTGAACAATAAAATCCACAGAAACGTGCACTGCATATGAGCGTATCACAGAGCTGCATAGCAATAAAACCCACAGAAATGGGCACTGTGTATGAGCATATCAGAGCTGCAAAGCAATAAAACCCACAGAAATGTGCAGTGTGTGTGAGCATATCACAGAACTGCACAGCAATAAAACTCACAGTAATGTGCAGTGTGTATGAGCATATCCCAGAGCTCCAGGGCAATAAAACTCACAGTAATATGCAGTGTGTATATCACAGAATCACAGCAATAAAACTCCCAGCAATGCAATGTGCGGTGTGTATGAGTGCATCAGAATTCACAGCAATAAACCCCAGCAATGCAATGTGTGGTGTGTGTCAGCGTATCAGAATCCACAGCAATAAAACGCCCAGCAATGCAATGTGCGGTGTGTATGAGTGCATCAGAATCCACTGCAATAAAACTCCCAGCAATGCAATGTGTGGTGTGTAATTGAGCTTGGGAAGCCTTCTAAGCCTTCTAAGTGAAGTCTTCAAAGTGAGCACTTACAGGAGATCTTCTGGAGATACTCTGGAGGTAGTCTGAGGTTAGACAGGAGGTAGAAAACCTACAAAAAGGTAAGATTTGTTGGTTTAAATCCATTCTTTTATAATGGCAGGCTTGGTCCAGTGTAAGAGCTGTCATGCATTTGTTTTTAGATCCAATTTTTGGAGGTTTGGAGTGTGCCTGATATGTAGGCAGCTCTCTTTATTGCAGCAGGAAATTGCCTGTTTGAAGTCTGAGATTTGTAAATTATCTGTTAGAGAAACTCAGGCTATGACTGTTACTAAACACTGCCACAGAGGCCTCCTAGGAGCGGCAGATGGACTACTGTAGGATCTGGTAGACTTAGAGTTGTGGAGAGAAGGCATGTCCCACAATCTGTGGCTCTTCTTAATTCTTTTTGAGGCACTTTCAGAGTGTAGTGATAAGACGGATGTAGGCTTAGACACACATAGTTGAGGAACCACCATCCACTATGCCTAAGGTATGCAGCACTGCAACCAAGGACAAAATGAAAAGGTGGGACTTGATAGAAGGCAATTGTTGCTGGGTGATTCTATCATAAGAGGTGTTGAGCTGGAGAGTAGTGGTTTGGTGAGATGTCTTCCTGGGGCTACTGCTCGTAGAGACAAGAGACGTATTTCTCAATATTGTCAAACAAGCAAAGCAACAAGGGGAAGTGGATGTTCTAGTCCATCTAGGGACAAATGACTTGGCTAGCAATGAGGTTTCTGAGATTAAGGAAGATTTTTGTGTTCTTGGAGGTGAAATACAGCAGATTGCGTCCACTGTGTCATTCTCTGAAGTTTTGCCTGTGCATAACATTCAAGATAGGCAGATGTGCAATAGGGAATTCAATTTGTGGCTTCGGGAATGGTGTCGGGAGCAAGGATTTGGCTTTGTGTCCCATGATAGCTCTAATTGGAGCAGAAAGGAACTGTATAAAAAGATGGTTTGCATCTTACTCATAGGGAACATATGTTCTCAGTGAGAAGTTCAAAGGTTTCGCAAAGAAATATTTAAACTAGGAGGGGGGGACAAAAAAAGGGTAAAACAATCTGCCCGATTGTCCCCCAAAACTAAATCGGAGGGTGCAAGCAACATGCGAGGTAAAAAATGACAAGCTCAGAGTCGTGTCTACAAATGCTCGCAGTTTAGTCAATAAAATCAATGAACTAGAGGCAATGATGGCAGCTGAAAAAGTAGATTTAGTGGCGGTTACTGAGACATGGTTCAGTGAGAAAAATAACTGGGACATAAAATACCGGGGTACTCTTTATATAGAAAAGACAGAGAAGGTAGGAAGGAGGAGGAGTGGCCCTGTATGTGAAAAACAACATAAAAACGAACCAAATAAAAGTGAGCGAGGTGAACATAGAGTCAGTTTGGGTTATACTAACATTTGGCAATCATACAGTAGCTCGTGTAGGTGTGATCTATAGACCCCCTGGACAAGCAGAAGAACTAGATAATCTGCTGGTTGAGGAAATAGCCAAAATGGCAATGAAGGGGGAAGATATTATCATGGGGGACTCTTCCTGATGTGAACTGGAAAACCAAAACAGCTGGGTGCACCAGGAGTACAAATATTCTAAACTCCCTACTGGGATTATCTCTAACACAAGTAGTTGAGGAGCCGACCCGTAAAGAGGCCATATTGGATTTAATACTCACAAATGGAGGTTTGGTATCGGACGTTGTTGTAGGTGAAAATTTGGGATCTAGTGATCACCAGTCAGTATGGTTTAATATAACAACAGGGATGGAGCCGCACCACACAAGAACGAAAGTTTTAGACTTTAAAAAAACAGATTTTTCTAAAATGAGATTTTGTGTGAAGGAGTCATTATCAGACTGGAGGAGTTTAAAGGGAGTCCAGGAGAAATGGGATTATTTAAAGGAAGCATTATTGAAGGCCACAGGAAATTGCATTCGGCTTGTTAGCAAAAACAAAAAAGGGAAGAAACCACTGTGGTACTCTGCAGAAGTGGCCAAAATAGTGAAGAACAAAAAGACAGCATTCAATAATTATAAAACAACTCAGAGTGAAGAAGATAGGCAAACCTATAAGATTAGGCAGAAAGAGGCAAAGCAATTTATAAGAGCTTCCAAAGCACACGCAGAAGAGAAAATAGCTCAGTCAGTAAAAAAGGGGGACAAAACATTTTTTAGATACATAAACGAGAAAAGAAAAGTAAAACAAGGATTAGTTAGATTAAAAACAAAGGAAGGAAGGTATGTAGAAGAGGATAAAAGTCTCGCTGACTGCCTCAATGAATATTTTTGTTCAGTCTTTGCAGAAGAAAAGGAAGGAAAGGGACCTCAGTTAGGAGAGAACACTAAAGAGACATTTACATATCAGTTTACAGAGGAGGAGGTTCTACAGCAGCTGTCTAAAGTAAAGACAAATAAGTCAATGGGGCCTGATGGGATCCACCCTAAATTATTAAAAGAGCTCAGTGATGTAATAGCAAAACCGTTAACAGATTTATTTAACCAATCCTTGTTAACGGGAGTCGTCCCAGAAGACTGGAAATTAGCAAATGTTGTGCCCATTTACAAGAAGGGTAGTAGGGAGGAATCGGGGAACTATAGGCCAGTTAGTCTTACGTCAGTAGTGGGGAAATTAATGGAAACCATGTTAAAGGAAAGGATTGTTGAACATCTAAAAACACATAGATTACAGGATCAGAAACAACATGGGTTTACCTCAGGGAGATCATGCCAAACTAATCTTATTGATTTTTTTGATTGGGTAACAAAAATAATAGACACAGGTGGTGCAGTAGACATTGCTTATTTAGATTTCAGTAAGGCTTTTGATACTGTTCCGCATAGAAGGCTTATCAATAAATTGCAATCTTTGAGTTTAGATTCCAATATTGTTGACTGGATTAGGCAGTGGCTGAGTGACAGACAACAGAGGGTTGTGGTAAATGGAGTTTATTCGGCACAAGGTCTTGTTACCAGTGGGGTACCTCAGGGGTCAGTACTTGGACCCATTCTCTTTAATATTTTATTAGTGATATTGCAGAAGGTATTAATGGAAAAGTATGTCTTTTTGCTGATGACACAAAGATTTGCAACAGGGTTGACGTTCCTGGAGGGATCAGCCAAATGACAAATGATTTAGGTAAACTAAAAAAATGGTCGGAGTTGTGGCAATTGAGTTTTAATGTGGATAAGTGCAAGATAATGCACCTGGGACGTAAAAACCCAAGGGCTGAATATAGAATATTTGATACAGTCCTAACCTCAACATCTGAGGAAAGGGATTTAGGGGTCATTATTTCAGAGGATCTAAGGGTAAGTAGTCAATGTAATAGAGCAGCAGGAAATGCTAGCAGAATGCTTGGTTGTGTAGGGAGAGGTATTAGCAGTAGGAAAAGGGAAGTGCTCATGCCACTGTACAGAGCACTGGTGAGACCTCACTTGGAGTACTGTGTGCAGTACTGGAGACCGTATCTCCAGAAGGATATAGACCTCTTAGAGAGAGTTCAGAGAAGGGCTACTAAAATGGTGTACGGCTTGAAGGAGAAAAGTTACCAGGAAAGGCTTAATGATCTTAACATGTACAGCTTGGAAAAAAGACGAGACAGAGGAGATATGATAAAAACATTTAAATACGTAAAGGGAATCCACAAGGTAGAGGAAGGGGGTATATTTAAAAGGAAAAAAATAGCAAAACAAGAGGACATAGTCTTAGATTAGAGGGGCAAAGGTTTAAAGTAACATCAGGAAGCATTATTTTACTGAGAGGGTGGTGGATACATGGAACAGTCTTCCAGTAGAAGTGGTAGAGGCCAAACAGTAATTGAATTTAAGCAAGCATGGGATAGGCATAAGGCTATCCTAAACAAAAGATAAATCCAGGTAAAGTATCCATGTAATTGGGCAGACTAGATGGGCCGAAAGGTTCTTATCTGCCGACATTTTTCTATGTTTCTATGTTTCTATGTATGAGTGCATCAGAATGCACTGCAATAAAACTCCCAGCAAACCGAGTGTATATGAGCACACAGCAATTATTTTTTCTACATTTACCGGCCTCTGTCTGCGGTAGGGCTGTGTGCAGAGTCAGCAGGGACTGTGTACAGACTCAGCAGGAGGTCCCTCCAGGCCACGTTAGGATCACGGCTGTGCCTGTGCGTGGAGCCATCTTGTCAGCAGTGGGGTGCCACTGCCAGAGGGTGCACCGTGGCTTTGATTCCCTTCCCGGTGGGTGTTCAGTCCAGAATAGAGTGACAGTCCATGTTAACGAAAGGGCGGGCAGCTGCGTGCATACGTGTCATGTGGTTCAGCCAGTCAGGTGGTACTGAGACTCAGTACCATCTGACTGGCGGGCCGAGTGTGACCTGCACGCAAGCAGCCTCACCAGGAGCCAGGCAGCTCAATGACAAATTTCTATCACTGCAGTGCTGGTTAAGGAAAGGTCCACTTTAAACAGCAGTAAGCAGACAGGGCTTCATATTCTGCTGACCCCCCCCCCTTTACCTGCCGTTTACTGTCATCTTCTCTCTCTGGACACAAATCACATCCCCTCCCCTCTCCTAGAGCTGCTGCGGGGCAGGGGAGGAGCTATGGAGGGAGGAGAGGGGGATTTTTATTCTATTCAATTTTATTCCGTATGCAAATTGCTCCGCTGCTCGTTGTTTGAGAACACAGCTCAAAGCTGACACAGTGACAGTGGCACCTCCTAGTAAATGACACCCCAATAATCACTGGTACCTGGGGCGGCCCGCCCTCCGCCACTCCTCTAAGTACACCACTGCTCTGGTGATATGCTCACACACAAGTTTGGCAAACCACCAGCAAGTACGGTGCTGTTTGAAGGCAGTGCAAATCCCCATAGAGAAGTAATGGTTAATCTATTCAGAGAACACCAAACAGCAGAGAAATGTCAGTGAAATGCCCTGATGTTCGGTGGTTTCAATCAGCATGTTTATTCAGGCGAACCCCATAGGTTTCAATGTTAAAAATATTCCCGTTTTTTATGCAATATCTAATAAACCATTTATTATTTTAACCACTTCAATGCTGAGGACGCGCTCAGCGCGTCCTCAGCATTCCCGCTGGTATGCGGAGGACGCGCTGAGCGCGTCCTCCCATTGGGGTCAGCGTTCGGCCGGGTTCCGGCCGATCGCTGGCCCCCCCGGTGCGGGCTGACATCCTCGATGTCAACCCGGCATCCGGGACCGCAGCCGCCGGAATTAGGTGTCATCGCGGCAGCGCGATGACACCTAATTCAGGCGCCCCCCCGCATGTGCGGAGGAGGCGCCTGAAAGGGAGGGGGGGAGGTCCTTCGGACCTCTCTCTCTCCCGATCGGCGGCTCTGCGGGGGTTAACCCAGGCATCATTTGGAAGGGCACAGCCTGCCCTTCCAAATGGTGCCTGGCATTAACCCCTGGAGAGCTGGATCGCGAATCGGCGCTGAAAAGCGCCGGTTCGCGATCCTTTCCCGGAGCTGGCCGACATCTTGGATGTCGGCCAAGCCTCCGGGAACTCCCCCTGAGGACTGGCATCATCGTGCGTAGCACGATGACGCCAGTACTGGATTTAACCCCTAACTGCCACCAACTGTGGAGATAGGGAGTTCCAATGAACTCCCTATCTCTCGATCCGTGGCAGTTAGGGGTTAATGTTTGGTATGGTTGGATCGGCCAGAGCATGGCCGTTCCAACGATATCAAACATGAAAGTGAAAAAGTTTGTCAAAAAAAAAAAAAAGAAAAATAAAAATAAAAATTTTTTTAAAAAAAATTATAAAAAAAAAAATAAACACTTTTTTTTGGTTTGTTAGTGCAGCAATATTGTTCCCATTTCAATTATAATGTGAACAATGATGCTGCACTAACGATTTTTGTATGCGGTGCGTTTGTTAAAAATAGTGTAATTTTCCCCAAAAAAAATGTAACGAGACCCCATCTCTAATTTTTTTAACAAGCGCACCCCATACAAAATATAACCGCAATTGCTCGCATGTTAAAATGTGAAAAAAAACACTTTACACATTGTAAATTATTGAAAATACATATTTTATTGCATTTTTTTGTTATAATATACAGACATGACATAACGTATACATATAATAATGACATATTATGAATCTACCGAGTCTGACGGAAAGAACGATATATAATATGTCTGGGTCATATACTAAAATAAGCCTTCAAAACACGTTTAAACATGATGAGCAAAACCGGTAAAAATGACCTCAGCACAGGGGCGGGAAAAGCCTCAGCAGCGAAAGGGTTAATCTGCAGTAAAAAGTCTTTATTTATTTATTGATTTTTTTTTTGTTCCTTTTAGTGATTTTTCAGAATTTTTTGGGCTAAATTCCCCCCCTTTTTTTTAATAGCGGTTCTCCTTTTTCTGTAACAGAACTTTTTATTATCAATCATAGGATCTTATATGTAAATTCCAGACATTTTCGTTCAGTAGTTCTTTTGAAAACAGCAGGGCACGGGTTTGCGGTGGCAGCATACAGCGGCCGACTCCATGCACTTTGGGGACCCTGCGGTGAATGGTGAATTCACTGCAGGGTGGGGAAATTTTATTCCCCGAAGTGCAGGGAACTACAGAACACTAAAATGTTGGCGTCATTTCAGTGCTCTGTGAGTAACCCAATTAGTGGTGAGGTTTTTTGTTGCCCCCTGGAAAGTGAAAGCCTAGGCCTTGCCTACCCAGGACATACTTGAAAATTAGTGACATCTCAATGTTTCCTTCCTGGTAAAATAGTTTGCAAAAGTAAAAAAAAGGGGTGGGGCCACCCAGCGGGCCGCCGCCCCCTGGAAAGTGCCGCCCTAGGCCTGGGCCTTGTTGGCCTAGGCCAAAATACACCAGTGCATTGCAGCTAAGGCTGCACCATGGCACAGAATGTCCCTGTGGCAAATGTGGGAAACAGAAGATCACTTTAAAAGATACTGTCTGTACATCACTGTCACACTACACATTACAGAGCTCCAAAGCAATAAAACTCACAGTAATGTGCGGTGTGTATGATCGTATCACAAGCTCCACAGCAATAAAACTCAGAGTAATGTGCAGTTTGTATGAGCGTATCACAGAGCTCCACAGCAATAAAGCTCACAATAATGTGCAGTGTGTTTGAGCGTATCACAGAGCTCCACAGCAATAAAACTCACAATAATGTGCAGTGTGTTTGAGCGTATCACAGAGCTCCACAGCAATAAAACTCACAATAATGTGCAGTGTGTTTGAGCGTATCACAGAGATCCACAGCAATAAAACTCACAGTAATGTATCGTACTGACTTATTCAACCCCCCAGCATATCAGTTGTCATGTTACTCACCCCTGCTTACCAGCATATTAGTTCATCACCCCATAGCATAACAGTTCATCATCACCCCCATAGCATAGGAGTTCATCAACCCCCATAGCATAGGAATTCATCAACTCCCCCCATAGCATAGGAGTTCATCAACTCCCCCCATAGCATAGGAGTTCATCACCCCCCCATAGAAGTTCATCACCCCCATAGCAGTTCATCACCCCCTCCCCCATAGCAGTAGCAGTTCATCACCATTTTACATCTAAATACAGTATGTACATAGTAGCATCAGGCTGGCTCCCCGGATCACACGTTTCTAGGCCAGATTGCGGTGGGGATTGGAATGGATGGTCCAATATATAACATGTAGCATATCATAATCAGCACAGAAGAACGCGATAATCTGCAAGTAAGCATTCAATACACCCGATTATAACAATACGGTAAGCACCGTACTGCAAAAACATAGATAAGGAACAGAGAAGTAGGGGGGGAAGGAAGCCCAAAAGCAGGACAGACTGAAGGATAAAAAGGGACAAAAGACACACAAAAAAATTTTGAATGAAGGAAAGAACGAGTGCTTCCACTCTCAAGCGAGAAAAACCATACACAAAAAGAGAAACATCTGCAAATTGTCAATCAGAGTTTACCTCAGACCACAAGTCCCGTATCTTAGAAGTCTGCAGAGTGCCATGTACTTGAGTTGACAATTTGTCCATGAACCGCACCTAGTCCCGCGTTTCCGGACCGGAGCTTCTGATTGGAAAAGAGCCGGCAGCCCACTGTGACTGAGCCATCGGCCAGCCAGTGCCGGGCTGGACTGCGCACTTATTTGAATGTCCTCCTTTGCTCTGACGCTGCGGGCCCTGCATCACATGAGGGGGCGGCAACATTGCAGCGTGTGCGAGATTGTGCTTATAATATGGGCAGGCACACACTGCTGCGCCGCCGCGGCAGTTTGGTAGGGAGATCACCGGTGACCGGGGTCTCGATACCAGGGCTGAGAGCCCACACTATGCATGGCAAAACCGGGCCTCTACTAACCCGCAGGCCCTCGGGCAGTGCCCGATGGGTCAGTCTGCCCCTGAGCAGAGAAGAGATCCGGTTGCCCTCGTGTGTTGCCAGTATCAGCAGAGAGAGTGATCGAGTGTATCCAGCGGAGAAGTGATCCGGCTGTCTTTGTGTGCTTCCCAATTCAGAGATAGTGATCGAATTACCGTTCAGCGGTGAAGGAGTGAGTGCATCTGATGGAGAGAGGTATCTGATGGAGACCCTGCGTGAATTGATATTGCTAACTTTGTTGTCCGGCCTAGTTCTACTCCCCGTTCAGTCTCACCTCGAAGGAAGATTGTTGCAGTTACAAATTATGTTACCCTATGACACTTTGCGAAGATTTCTTTCTCACATTGTGGAAAACAAATATGGTTTACCGTTAAAGGTACCCAACAACAGAATTCAAATGGCCCCAACGCTAGCAGACTCGCGACTTTTGTGCAATATCCACTGGCCAGTGGTTAGGTATAGGGATGGGCTGCCGGTTCGATGTGAATATTAGTTTGCATTGAACATTGACCATTCGACCGTTCGCCAAACGACGAACATTTCCGCATGTTCGCTGTGTGTTCGCCCACAATGCACCACAATGGACCACAATGGATCACAATGCACTGTGCTCTGGCCTGAAGCTTGTAATTGGCTACAGCCTTGCACCTGACCACAGGTCAGGTGCAAGACAGGTGCAAGACTATGCCAATGAGGGCTCAGAGCCCTGATTGGGCAAATTTTGCCCAATCGTGGGCTCACAGAGCTAAGTCCCGCAGCACACTATATAAGGCTTCCCTGCAGCCCTAGCATGTGTGTTGTAGTAGTGAATCAGAGAGGAGAGAAGATTGTTGGATTTGCAAGGACAAGCTGGCAGTGGCAAATAGCAGGAAACTGGCAGCCTGGCTGTAAAATATCATACCACAGTGGAATCAGAGTTCATCTGTATCTTTTAATCTGTATCTTTATCTATTCAGAGTTGAATCTGGGTCTTGCCGGCTATCAGGGTGTATCACTGAGTTATAGCAGAGTTCTGGAAAATCTGTATATCTTTAATCTAAATCTAGATACCATAGAATACCACAGTTGAATCAGAGTTCATCTGTATCTTTAATCTGTATCTTTATCTATTCAGAGTTGAATCTGGATGTTGCCAGCTATCAGGGTGTTGCAGCCTGCAGTAGAGGAAGGGAATCAGAGAGAGAGTAGAGGACATTGGCAGCCTTGCAGGGAAAATATCAGTTAAATTGCTGATTTATAGCAGAGTTCTGATTATCTTTAATCTAGATAACACAGTTGAATCAGAGTTCTGCATATCTCCAATCTATACCAGAGTTGAATCAGAGATCTGCATATCTCCAATCTTTATAACAGAGTTGAATCAGAGTTCTGTATATCTCAAATCTATATACCAGAGTTGAATCAGAGTTCTGCATATCTCCAATCTATATACCAGAGTTGAATAAGAGTACAGCATATCTCCAACCTACTGTATATACCAGAGTTGAGACAGAGTTCTGCATATCTCCATCCAATCTATGTACCAGAGTTGAATCAGAGTTCTGTATATCTTTAATCTATATATCACTCACCATGTCAGAAAGACGAAAAAGGACAGGCAGACACTCCCAGACACAGATAAGAGGGCATGCAGCCTCTGGGTCAGAAGGCTGTGCCCCTGGTCATCGTGGACATGGTGCATCCTCTGCAGCGGCACGCTTGTCCTTTCTAACTGGTGCTGGCTGTCTTATGCAGCAGCAACATAGGGGGTGATGACGATGATGAGGTCATTGACTCCACCTGGGTGCCTGATCGATCAGAGGAGTCAAGTGAGGAGGAGGCACAACAAAAACGAGGCACAACGTCCTCTATGAGCAACTGTAGCCAGTCCAAGGAATCAAAAGTCAGAGCTGCTCAGGTGCAGAGCGCTGTTGTCTCAAACACACGTCCAGGAACTTTGCTGTCTGGGAGTTCTTTACATGTGCAGCAGACTGCAGAGTTGCTATTTGTAAGCTATGTCTGAAGAGGATCAAGCGTGGGAAAAACATCAGACATTGGGTACCACGTGCTTGATGCAACATATGACCACCTGCCATGCATCCCGTTGGCACAACACTTTGCATAGGTCCTCCTCCTCATCTGTCTCTATTCCACTATATGTCCTGCCATGTCATTGCCTACAACCTCCACTGACAGGGATGATGTTACAGTAATGGGTGTACCAGGTCCTTCATCAGAATGTGATAGCATCCCATCAGCTGCAGATTTACACAGTCAGATTTCGTTGCCCCAGCTGCTGCAGCGTAAGAAAAAATATAGTCCCAACCATCCCCTTGCACAGCGTCTAAATGCCAGCTTGGCAAAATTACTCGGATTACAGCTGCTGCCTTTCCAGCAGGTGGACTCTGCCTCCTTCCGTGAATTTGCCGAATGTTATGTACCATAGTGGCTGGTTCCAAAACGCCAGTTCTTTTCACGGAAGGCCATTCCAGCACTATACCAGCACGTATAAGACAATGTTATGGAGTCATTGGGAAAGGCAGTCAGCAGCAAGGTGCACATTACTTTAGACACGTGGTCCAGCAAGCATGGACAGGGCCGTTACATGTCCTTCACGCACACTGGGTAACTCTGCTTGCAGCTGGGAGGGATCCAGGACGGGGCTCTGTGCTGGAGCTTGCTCATCCACCATGCCTCCAGAAAGCTGCCTATATGAGGTCTGTCTGCTCCACCACCTCTTCCTCTTCCTCCTCCTCCTCCTTCTCTGTCTCTGGCGAAGTGGCAGATAAAACGACGCGTGGCGGGGCTACACAATGGCTCAAGCAAAAAGATGCCATACTGTGCTTGAGCTGGTTTGTTTAGGGGACAGGAGCCACAACGGGCCAGAAATTCTGTCAGCTGACAGAATTTCTTGCCCGGTGTGGCTCCTGTCCCCTAAACAAACCAGCTCAAGCACAGTATGGCTTCTTTTTGCTTGAGCCATTGTGTAGACCGTGTCAGGCGTCGGTTTAACTGCCACTTCGCCAGAGACAGAGAAGGAGGAGGAGGAAGAGGGAGAGCTGGTGGTGGAGCAGACAGACCTCATACAAGCAGCTTTCTGGAGGTGTGGTGGATGAACAAGCTCCAGCACAGAGCCCCGTCTTGGATCACTCCCAGCTGCAATCAGAGTTACCCAGTGTGCCGTGAAGGAAATGTAATGACCCTGTCCATGCTTGCTGGACCACGTGTCTAAAGTCACATGCACCTTGCTGCTGACTGCCTTTCCCAATGACTCGATAACATTGTCTTCCACGTGCTGGTATAGTGCTGGAATGGCCTTCTGTGAAAAGTAATGGCGTTTTGGAACCTGCCACTGTGGTACAGCACATTCAGAAAATTCACGGAAGGGAGCAGAGTCCACCAGCTGGAAAGGCAGCAGCTGCAATGCCAGTAATTTTGCTAAGCTGGCATTTAGACGCTGTGCTTGGGAATGGTTGGGACTATATTTTTTCTTACGCTGCAGCAGCTGCGGCAACGTAATCTGACTGTGTAAATCTTCAGCTGATGGGATGATATCACATTGTGAGGAAGGACCTGGTACATCCATTACTGTAGCATCATCCCTGTCAGTGGAGGTTGTAGGCAATGACATGGCAGGACATACAGTGGGGGTAGAGACAGATGAGGAGGAGGAGGACCTACGCAAAGTTTTGCGCCAATGGGATGTGTGGCAGGAAGTCATATGTCGCCTCAAGCACGTGGTTCCCAAACGTCCGGTGTCTTTCTCACGCTCGAGCATCATCTGACATAGTTTACAAATAGCAACGGTGGGGTCTGCTGCACATTTCTTAAAGAACTCCCAGACAGCAGAGTTCCTGGATGTGTGCTTTGAGACAACAGCGCTCTGCACCTGAGCAGCTCTGACATCTGATGCCTTGGACTGGCTAGTGCTACGGTTGGTCATAGAGGATGTTGTGCTTCGTGTTTGCTGTGCCTCCTCCTCCTCCTCCTCCCCCTCCTCACTTGATTCCTCTGTTCGATCAGGCACCCAGGTGGAGTCAGTGACCTCAGTGACCTCATCATCATTGTCATCATCACCCCCTATCTCTCACTGGAGCCAACTTGGCAGTATGCTGCAGCTGCTGGGGCAACATGAGTGCCAGTTATTTGTGTGTCATCACTGGCACCCCATTCCTCAAGGTTGATTATACTCCCTTCCTCAACCTCAGAGATTGAATCAGAGCACTCTAGTTGCTGCGCATCCTCAAGCAGCATGTCACTGTCATTGTAGTCAAACAATTCAGCTGACTCCTCCGTGTGTGATAGTGAGGCTATAGAAGGAGTAGCTGTGGACATGGTGGCTGCATTAGATGCTTTGGCAGATGAGGTGGACTTTAAAGCACTACAAGCCTGGCTGGCAGAGGAGTCGGAGGATGAGGATGGCCTGGTTAGCCAATCCACAAAATCCTCTGTTTGTTGCTGCTGCTTAAGACGGCCAGCACCAGTTAGAAAGGACAAGCGTGCCCCTGCAGAGGATGCATCACGTCCACCACGACCAGTGGCACAGCCTCCTGACACAGGGGCTGCTTGCCCTCTTATCTGTGTCTGGGAGCGTCTGCCTGTCCTTTTTGTTCTTTCAGATATGGTGAGTGATATATAGATTAAATATATACAGAACTCTGATTCAACTCTGGTATAAAGATTAAAGATTTACAGAACTCTGGTATAACTCAGTGAGACACCCTGGCAGCTGGCAGCCAGTGACAAGACATAGATTACAATTCCCAGAAACCTCCTATAAATCAGTGAGACCCCTGATTGGTGGCAGTGAGAAGACACAAACTACAATTCGCATAAATCTGCTAGAAGTATGTGGGACCCTCTAATGGGTGGCAGTGAGAAGACACAGATTACAAATCGCAGAAACCTCCTATAAATCATTGTGACCCCCTGATGGGTGGCAGTGAGAAGACACAGATTACAAGTGTCAGAAACCTCCTATAAATCAGTGTGACCCCCTGATGGGTGGCAGTGAGAAGACACAGATTACAAATCGCAGAAACCTCCTACAAATCAGTGTGTCCCCCTGATGGGTGGCAGTGAGAAGACACAGATTACAAATTGCAGAAACCTCCTATAAATCAGTGTGACCCCCTGATGGGTGGCAGTGAGAAGACACAGATTACAAGTGTCAGAAACCTCCAATAAATCAGTGTGACCCCTGATGAGTGGCAGTGAGAAGACACAAATTACAATTCGCATAAATCTGCTAGAGGTATGTGGGTCCCCCTGATGTGTGGCAGTGAGAAGACAAAAATTACAAGTCTCAGAAACCTCCTATAAATCAGTGAGACCCCCTGAAGGGTGGCAGCCAGTGAGAACACACGGATTATAACAATTCCCAAATATTTTGTAGAAATTACTGACGCCCAAAATACTGCGTGGCACTGGCTGTGTGACAAGACACAGATCACCTCAATTCCCAGATATTTTGTAGAAATTAGTGACCCCCAAAATACTGGATGGCACTGGCTGTGTGGCAAGACACAGATCACCTCAATTCCCAGATATTTTGTAGAAATTTGTGACCCCCAAAATACTGCGTAGCACTGGCTGTGTGACAAGACACAGATCACCTCAATTCCCAGATATTTTGTAGAAATTAGTGACCCCCAAAATACTTGCTGGCAGTGACAAGACACAGATCACCTCAATTCCCAGATGTTTGGTAGAAATTAGTGACGCCCAAAATACTGCGTAGCACTGGCTGTGTGACAAGACACAGATCACCTCAATTCCCAGATATTTTGTAGAAATTAGTGACCCCCAAAATACTGTGTTGCGCTGTCTGTGTGACAAGACACAGATCACCTCAATTCCCAGATATTTTGTAGAAATGAGACTCCCCAGTAGCGTGGCAGACCGGCAGTAAGAACACACAACAATAATCTCCTATGAAATCTCCTCTCAAATGCGTGCAGAAGTGCTGCGTGGAAACCTTATATAGTGTGCTGCGGGACTTAGCTCTGTGAGCCCATGATTGGGCAAACTTTGCCCAATCAGGACTCTGAGCCGTGATTAGCATAGTGTTGAACCTGTCTTGCACCAGACCTGTGGTCAGGTGCAAGGCTGTAGCCAATTACAAGCTTCAGGCCAGTGGAAAAGTGCATTGTGGTCCGTTGTGGTGCATTGTGGGCGAACACGCGGCGAACACCCGGAAATGTTCGCAGTTCGCGAACATGCTAACAGGCTATGTTCGATGCGAACTCCGAACCGATCGAACCAAACAGCTCATCCCTATGCATGACAGGTGGTCATATGTCGATTCAAGCATGTGGTACCCAAGCGGCTGATGTTTCTCCCACGCTTGATCCTCTACAGACATAGCTTACAAATAACAACGCTGCGGTCTGCTGCACATGTCGTGAAGATCTCCCAGACAGCAGAGTTCCTGGACGTGTGCTTTGAGACAACAGCGCTCTGCACCTGAGCAGCTCTGACATCTGATGCCTTGGACTAGCTATGGTTACTAAGAGGACGTTGTGCCTCGTTTTTGTTGTGCCTCCTCCTCCTCACTTGACTCCTCTGTTCGATCATCGTCATCACCCCCTATCTCCTCGTCACTGGAGCCAACTTGGTAGTATGCTGCAGCTGCTGGGGGAACATGAGTGCCAGTTCTTTGTGTGTCACTGGCACACCCTCCCTCTAGGCTAATTATACTCCCTTCCTCAACCTCAGAGTTTGAATCAGAGCACTGGAGTTGCTGCGCATCCTCAAGCAGCATGTCACTGTCATTGAAGTCAAACAATTCAGCTGACTCCTCCGTATATGATGGTGAGGTTACGGCAGGAGTAGCTGTGGACATGGAGGCTGAATTAGATGTTTTGGCAGCTGAGGTGGACTGTAAACCACTACAAGCCTGGCTGGCAGAGGACTCGGAGGATGAGGATGGCCTGGTTAGCCAATCCTGCAAATTCTCTGTATGTTGTTGCTTAAGACGGCCAGCACAAGTTAGAAAGGAAAAGCGTGCCCCTGCAGAGGATGCACAATGTCCATGACGACCAGGGGCACAGCCTTCCGACACAGAGACTGCTTGCCCTCTTATCTGTGTCGGGGAGCGTCTGCCTGTCCTTTTTGGTCTTTCTGACATGGTGAGTGATATCTAGATTCCAGAACTCTGGTATAACTCAGTGAGACACTCTGATAGCTGGCAGCCAGTGACAAGACACAGATTACATTTCCCAGAAACCTCCTATAAATCTGTGAGACCCCCTGATGGGTGGCAGTGACAAGTCACAAATTACAATTCCCAGGAACCTCCTATAAATCAGTGAGACCCCCTGATGGGTGGCAGTGACAAGACACAGATTAAAATTCTCAGAAAATCTGATAGAAGTATGTGGGACCCCCTGATAGCTGGCAGTGAGAAGACACAGATTACAATTCCCAGAAACCTCCTATAAATCAGTGAGACCCCCTGATGGGTGGCAGTGACAAGACACCGATTACAATTCCCAGGAACCTCCTAAAAATCAGTGAGACCCCCTGATGGGTGGCAGTGACAAGACATAGATTACAATTCCCAGGAACCTCCTATATATCAGTGAGATCCCCTGATGGGTGGCAGTGTCAAGACACAGATTACAATTTCCAGATATCTGCTTGACGTGAGACCCCCCCAATAGCTGCTGGCAGTGCGAACACACAGATTACAACAATTCCCAGATATCTTGTAGAAGTGAGACACCCCCCCCCCAATAGCTGCTGACAGTGAGAACACAAAGATTACAACAGTTCCCAGATATCTTGTATTTTGTAGAAGTTAGACCCCCACAATAGCTGCTGGTAGTGAGAACACACAGATTACAACAATTCCCACATATCTTGTAGAAGTGAGACCCCCCCAATAGCTGCTGGCATTGAGAACACACACTAACGGAACAATCTCCTCTCAAAAAACAAGTGCTGGGGCTGTGAGGAAAGCCTTATATTTTGTGCTGCGGGATTTAGCTATGTGAGCCCTTGATTGGGCAAAATTTGCCCAATCAGGACTCTGAGCCGTGATTGGGCAAAATTTGCCCAATCAGTACTCTGAGCCGTGATTGGCATAGTCTTGCACCTGTCTTGCACCTGACCTGTGCCAGTGGAAAAGTGCATTGTGGTCCATTGTGGTGCATTGTTGGCGAACTCGAACTGAACACACGGAAATGTTCGGCGTTCGCCAACAGCCGAACGGCCGATGTTCGATGCGAACTCCGAACAGAACGAACCGAACAGCTCATCCCTACCCAGGACATATTTGAAAAGAAGAGAAATCTCACAGGGTTATTCAAAGAGAATCGAAAAGTCACCGCACGTTTGGTGACTTCGTTCTCTTCAATTCGGTGCGATTCGGCAATCCCATTTAGGCTGGAGTCAGACAAGTGCACTTTTAACGTGCGTTCTGGTGCACTTAATCATGGCCGCAGTAGCAGCAAATGACGGGCAATGACGGCCAATATACGAAGTACGGCCGCACAAAAGTCCGGCCGTGCAACGCAAGTGCAATTTGAACGCATTTTTTCGAGAACGCAGAACTGCTAGTACTGACGTACAGAGTGCGCTGCGTCCGCTAGCGGCGTGTGTGATTAGGAGATGTCAGACGCTGCTAATTTCCAGCCTACATAACGTCCAGACGCAAAAAGTGTTTTATTGACGATCCATAAAAAATCACGCACGAAAATGCGCGTCGTCTGACCGTTTTTGCGCATTCCGTTAAAAAATACATCAATGCATTCGGAAGCACTTTTTGACGTTCGCGGGGAAAATTGCTTTCGTTTGACACTAGCCTTAGGAGACCCTGTAGTGTATTCAGCAAGCACCACAGGGCCGTCGTAGTGCAGGGAAAAGCCGCCGGAATCCTGCTGAACACTCCCCGCAAAACCCAGGCAAATGCACACCGAAACCCACAAAAACATCTGGATTAACCCCACCGAACACGCCGGAGAAACCCGAGCAGGAGCTGATAAGAGCACAGAGCAGCCGTCGGAAAAACCTGACACCGCAGACGAATGGAGTAAAAAAAAAAAACAGTACGCTTGCATGTTTGAAAAGTGAAACTTTATTTGCAAAGAAACTAAAGATGAAAATCTCTGAAATTTACATATAAGATCCAATGAATGAAAAAAAAATGGCTGTTACAGATAAAAGAAAAAACGAGTTAGAAAAAAACGGAAAAAAAAAAAATTTGCAAAAAAATCCCGAAAATGCCTAAAAGATCCTAAATAAATCTAAACATTAAGGAACTTTTTACTGCCGAAAATTATAATAAACGGTTTATTAGATATTGAATTAAAACGAGAATATTTTTAACATGGAAGCCTATGGGATTCGCCTGAATAAACCTGTCGAATGAAACCACCGAATTGCAGGGCATTTCAGCAACTTTTCACTGCTGGTTTTTGTTCTCTGAATAGACGAAGCATTGCTTTTTTATGGGGAATTCACTGCCCTCGAACAGGCACCGTCTGTGCAGGCAATTTGCCAACATTTGGCGAACTGCCTGCTCTCTGGATAGCCGATTGCCCAGGAAAGGTAACTGAACGCTGAAATTCAGCGTTCGGTTACCTTTCGCCAGCAATTCGGAGCTCTTTGAATAACCCTGTCAATGTATCCTTCCTGGTTAAAAAAAAAGGGATTTTTTTTCAGCACTGGGTGTCTCCCTAGGGGTAGTGTCACCTGGGTGTGGACCACACCCCCACCCCTTTGTGACACCACTTCGTGGCGGCGCATTGGCACTGCTGCGAATATCCCGGAGGACAGCACCCTATACGGGCAGGTTTTTGAATTCAGCACCTGCCTCTTAATCTGGTTGTAAAATGGGGATGCTAAAGCGAAATTTGCGAGCGCAAGTTTTTCCCCTTAGCATCCCTGTTTTATCTCAAGGCACATAGTGCCCATAGAATATATTTCAAATTTATATACAGGGTATAATAAAATCATTTCAAAAGTAAAATTTCAAACATGACCTGCATGTTGTTAAAGTCTTCAAAATACAATGAATATATCGTATGAATTGATACACCTTTTAACACATGAGGTTTAAAAAGAGGCATGAAAAATAAAATTGCAGAAAATATAGTCAGTAGACTTCTAACTTTACTGTGCAATTGGATATTCATTATATGCAAATGTGTTAGCAATCTATCAGCTCCAAAATATGCGCAGAACATATTTAAGCTACGACAGCTTCAATTCCAATGCTATAAATTCAAGACTACCTAACCAAATGTGCTTCATGTCTATTTAAGACATTTATGTCAGGGTTGAGATATTTTAAAATGAAATGGCATTATTCATGGATATCTATAATGGTTTTTTTTCCCGAATTATAATAAAGTCTCTTAGAAGTGTTAAGAACAGCAGCTGCTTTTGCATTAAACTGCTTTAATCTCAGGGGAGAGTTCTAAGTACTCTTCTTTAGAGAACTTGTAACCCTGTAAGCATAAAAACATTCTTAAATTGCAGAAAAAAACAATTAATATGGCTTGGCTAAATTACACATCAAAAAAAGATTATCTTAATACTGTATGTGTTTTATTAATTATGGCTATAATAATAAAACCTTTGTATTTAAATCTTAATTTAATTGATATGTATGACAATTTGAAAATCATAATAAAGTAGCTCAATCAGAAAGTGAAGTATTATAGTCTGTTATGTTTTCAATGAAAGCTCAATTATGTAAATCACTGTATTAACTATCTAGATATTAGGGCATTCAATAGCCTGCATTTTTACCATATACAAGGGATGTATGGAAAGTAATGCAGAAGTGAGCACAATTTCTTTTTTTTTCACATGTAGGTCTTTCAAACTGCCCTTTGTTGGAGTAACTCTTCCTCTTTACAAAGGTACCACTCAACATAGTCTCCATTACAAGCAATGCATGTTTGAGTCTCGGATTCCCCATGGATGTATGAAAGCAGATCCCTGTACGCAGAGTTACCCTATATCCTCCGATCCTAAGAGTGGTCGGTTAGATAGAGACTATATACAGAAACAAGTAATGTATAATAAATATATTTATTTATATAACCAGGGGTCAAATGTCGAAATAAACAATGATACAGAACCAGAGGTCAAAACACCAGAGTATACAATCGCCAGAGCCAGGGGTCTAAAACACTAGAGTAGTCGGTTGCCAAAGCCAGAGGTCAAAACTCCAGAGTAGTCGATTGTTGTTTTTGACCTCTGGCTTTGACAATCGACTACTCTGTCATTTTTGACCTCTGGCTTTGGCAATTGACTACTCTGTTGTTTTGACCTCTGGCTTTGGCAGTCAATTGCCAAAGCCAGAGGTAAAAAATGACAGAGTAGTCGATTGTCAAAGCCAGAGGTCAAAACACAATGATAAATTAGAGAACGCTTGGAGCACTGAGGAGTGTGAAAACACAACAGCACGCTGGCCTGGACTGAGGGAAGGGCTTATATACTGGATCATCGCTTTTTCCTAACACGACTTGCCTCTCTGAGCGTCACATGATTAGCACCGGTGTGCATTTCATCCGGCGCTCGGCAAGCGAGTAGCGTGGAGGAGAATGCTGGGCGCAGGAGGTACGTGACAGAGCCTCCCCTCCATGGGTGGCCACACAACGAATGCTTTAACCAAATGCTTTAACCAAACAGGCAGCATGAACCTCATCCTTAGGAAACCATTGCCTATCCTCAGGGCCATATCCATCTCAGTCCACCAAGTATTGCAATCCTCCCATAGACCATCGAGACTCCAGGATTGCCCGCACCTCATACTCCACCTCGCCCTCCACTGTAACAGGAGGAGGGGGAACCTCGTTCTTGGTGTACCAATTGCAGAGTACCGGCTTCAACAGGCTTACGTGAAACACGTGGATCTTGAAATGAGAGGGTAGAGCCAAGGCGTACGAGACAGGATTTACTTGTCTTAAGACTTTGTATGGGCCAATGTAACTAGGTGCCATTTTCATGGAGGGTACTAGAAGCCTGATATGCTGGGTGGACAACCAATTCCCTGTCGCCTACTTGGTAAACCGGTGCCTACCTCTTGTGTCTGTCTGCTTTATCCTTCTGAATTGCACTGCTTTTTTCGAGTACCTCCTTGAACATCGTCCATGTGTCCTTTAACCACTTCAATGCGGTGGACGCGCTCAGCGCGTCCAACTGCATTGCTACTTGGCTGCGGAGGACGCGCTGAGCGCGTCCTCCCTTTGCAGCCCGCGATCAGTCGGTATTCCGGCTGATCGCTCGGCCCCCAGTGTGGGCTGACATCATTGATGTCAGCCCAACCTCCGGGACCCCGGCGGGCACGATAGGCGTCATCGCGCGTGCGCGATGACGTCTATTTCAGGCACCCCCCGCCATTGCAGGGAAGGTGCCTGAATGGGAGGGGGGGGAGGTCCTTCAGACCTCTCCCCCTCCCCATCCGTGCATGCCAGCGGTTAAAGGCAGGCACCGCCTGGAAGGGCACAGCCTGCCCTTCCAAGCGGCGGCTGTCTTTAACCCCTAGGGGGCTGGATCGCGATATGGAGCCAACATGCGCCGTATCGCGGTCCCCTCCCGGAGCAGAGCGCGATGGCGCCAGTTTTCAAATTAACCCCTTGCTGCCACCTATAGTGGAGATAGGGGGTTCCAATGAACCCCCTATCTCCCGATCTGTGAAAGCTAGGGGTTAATGTTTACTATCATTGGAACGGCCAGAGCGTGGCCGTTCCAATGATACCAAACATGCCCATGTAAACTGTAAAAAAAAAAAAATTATTACAAAAAAAAAG
This sequence comes from Leptobrachium leishanense, assembly GCA_009667805.1. Taxonomy (NCBI): domain Eukaryota; kingdom Metazoa; phylum Chordata; class Amphibia; order Anura; family Megophryidae; genus Leptobrachium; species Leptobrachium leishanense. The sequence continues at coordinate 90,291,341 of CM019069.1, read as the reverse complement.
GGGTTTTTTTTTTTTAGATTTATTAGTGCAACACTATTGTTCCCATTTCAATTATAATGTGAACAATGATGCTGCACTAACGATTTTTTCTATGGGGGGCGTTTGCTAAAAACCACGTAATTTCCCCAAAAAAAAGTAACGATTCCTCATTTCTAATTTTTTTAACAAGCGCACCACATAGAAAATATAACCGCAAACGATCGCATTTTAAAATGTGAAAAAAACCACTTTACACATTGTAAATTATTGAAAATTCAAATTTTATTGCATATTTTGTTATAATATACAGACATGACATAACGTATACATATAATAATGACATATTATGAATCTGCACAGTCAGCCGGAAAGAACGATATATAATATGTCTGGGTCATATATTAAAATAAGGCTTCAAAACGCTGTTAAACATGATGAGCGAAACCGGTAAAAATGACCTCAGCACAGAGGTGGGAAAAGGCTCAGCAGCGAAAGGGTTAAAGACTTTAAGTGGTCATTCAAGGCAGGTATGACAGAAACCTGAAAAGTGGAAGGAAGCATAGGGGGATCGTATCCATAAACTACCTGGAAAGGCAACCGACCCATACTCTCACTGACGGTGTTATTGAGTGCATTCTCAGCCCACAGTAAAAGACCAGACCAGTTATTCTGCCTTTCAGATACAAAACACTGAATATACTTTTCTACATTTTGGTTCACCCTTTCAGCCGCTCTATTGGTATGGGGGTGATAGGCCGAAGAGAATGCCAGCGTTATCCCCGTGTTGGTACAGAATCCCTTCCAGTATCTGCATACAAACTGAGTACCCCTGTCGGATACTATACCCTGTGTCACTCCATGAAGACGTACAACGTTTTGTACGAAAATGGGGATGAGGTTGGCTGCAGAAGGCAGTGGGATATAGGGCCCCATCTTAGAAAATCTATCAATGATGGTGAGTATCACTGTATTCCCTTGTGAACTGGGTAGGTCTACTATAAAGTCCATTGCCACATGTGACCATTGGCGTTCTGGAAAGGGCAATGGGTGAAGTAAGCCTACTGGCATAGTCTGGAATTTTGTTTCTCGTGCCCACGTCGCACATAGCTACATATTCTTATATGTCTTTTTGCAATGTCGGCCACCAAAAGACCTACTTATGTTGGATATTGTTTTGGCAATACCCATATGACCCGCCGGCTCAGCATTATGAAATGGAAACATCAAGTGATCTCTCTCTGTTTCAGGTACAAAGATCTTAGCTGGAGGCTTCCCCTCAGGAGCTGTACCTTGAATCCCCTGAAGCCTTTCCAAGAAGGGTGAAGATACCTCAAGGGAAGTGGAATCGAGACTACATTCCTGAGGAACAATGGGGTGTTTGTCTTGTATGTTTTGTTCATACGTCTCATATTGTCTAGATAAAGCATCTGCTTTTGTATTCCTTGACCCATGTTGGTAAGTGAGTACATAATTGAATCGAGACAGAAACAGAGACCAACGTTGCCTGGAGTTAAGGCGCTTGGCGTCGCCAATATAGGTGAGATTTTTATGGTCAGTGATGATTATAAGAGGATCGCTGGAACCCTCTAGTAAATATCTCCATTCTGCTAAGGCAGAAATCACAGCTAACAATTCTCTGTTTCCTGTATCATAGTTCCTTTCAGCTGGAGACAACTTTCGGGAATAGAACCCATAAGGATGTAGCGGTTTGTCGTGTGCTTCTCTCTGGGACAAGACTGCACCTATGCCAATCTCTGAAGCATCAACCTCTAACTGAAAAGGCTTTTGGGGATCTGGATGTTTTAGCATGGGGCAGTGGTGAAGGCTTGTTTTAAGGCTTCAAACACTTGTTCCGCTTGTGGGGTCCATTTTTGATTACAGCTCCCCTTCCTTTTAAATTTTAAGTCTTCCTTTTAAATCGTTTTAAATCTTCTATAATAATTTGTGAATCCTAAGTAATGTTGGATTGCCTTCAACCCCTGAGACAAAGGTCAGTCTATGATGGTAGATAGTTTCTTAGGATCCATTTGAAAACCCTCTGGACTAATAATGTAACCAAGGAAATGCATCGCAGAAGTCTCGAACAAACATTTTTCTAATTTGCAAAATAACCCATTCTCCAAAAACTTTTTTAATACCAATCTCACATGCTTGTGATCAGTTGTGATGTCAGGAGAATAGATTAGAATGTCATTGAGGTAGACTATGACAAATACCTGCAAATAGTCTCTGAGGGTATCATTGATCAAATCCTGGAACACTGCGGGAGCATTACACAGACCAAAATGCATTACAAGATATTCGTAGTGACCACTTTGAGTGTTAAATGTGGTTTTCCACTCGTGACACTTCTTAATCCAAACTAGATTGTATGCACCGCACAGATCTAGTTTTGAATATATCCTTGAGACGATCAAAGAGCTTGGAAATAAGAGGGATAGGATACGTGTTTCTCACGGTTATTCTATTCAAACCTCTATAATCAATGCAGGAGCAAAGGTCTCCCTCTTTTTTCGATACAAAATAGAAACCTGCCCCTGCTGGGGAAGACGAACGTCTGATAAAACTTCTGGCTAGATTGTCGCGTATGTACTCCTCCATTATTTCGTTCTCCTTTTGTGACAGAGAATAAACGTGCCCCTTGGGAGACATAGTACCAGGGAGGAGTTCTATCATGCAATCATAAGGGCGGTGTGGTGGCAGTATCTCGGCATTGGTTTTAGTAAACACCTCCTTCAGATCCTTGTACCACTCTGGTACCTTGGTGGACAAAGGAGGAGCAGTGACTACGTTCAAGCTGCCAACCAAATTGACCATACCCAGACACTTTGCCCAACAACGTGGACCCCATGACTTGACATCCCTCGAAACCCAATCCACTACAGGGTTATGTATAGACAACCAAGTAAAACAGAGTACTATGGGACTATAGTCTCACTGTGCAGAATACCTGTGGTCATGCATATAGGTATATGAGTAATCATGGGATTAGATAAGGGGTTACCACCGATAGCCCTCTACCACAAGGGAGAACTCCCTTTCTACCAACGGTACAGAGTGTGTGAAAGCAAACAATACATCCATAAAGTTTCCTGCAGCCCCAGAATCAAGAAACCCCCTCCGTCTTAATAATGAATGAATCCAATGAGACGGAGATCCGTAATATTACTCTAGATTTTTTTTTCAATCATTGCAACGGAGGTGGTGGTTACGGAACGTCTCAAATTCACTCACTGGTTTGAGCCTGACTGGGGCATCGAGGGCATCGTAGATGAAAATGACCTGATCCAGCACAATAAAAACATAAACCGTGTTGCCTTCTGTATGTCTCTCCTCCTAGGATATGCCAGTTCTGCCTATCTGCATAGGCTCCCTCCTGTCCCCACAGCTCCCCAACAGCTGCACCCTGCCCAGTGATGGGAGACACTGGATCAAAGTCCTGAAATAGAGGCAGGGACAAAGGCACTGTACTGCCTGTCCTACTACAGCCAGGAGGCTCAGGGGTTATTCAGACTTCTGTATCTCCATACCCATGCATGGCACAGGGTACGGATATACAGACAGCATTGGAAAGGGCAGAGTCTGGCCTTTCCGATGATACCCAATATTGCCATATTCAGGGTAATCAGTGAATAAAAAATCATAAATAATATAAAAACATAACTCTTCGTTTTTTTCCCACAGGGTTGAAATGGCTCAGTAGTGAAGGGGTTAACAGTCAGGATATATATCACATTGTGTATTACTTTAATTTTTACTTAGTTTAGTTGTATATTAAGGGTTAATGGCAGGCTTCATCCCTCACAGTATATACAATTTCTATTTTTTCCATTGATTAATGGCATTTTAGGGGTTAATGGGTAGGCTACACACTTCAGTGTATTTATTTAGGGCTAAATTACAATCTCCACGCTAAAACAGGGGCGGTAGGGGGAAAAAACTGCGCCCGCAGTTTTCCCCCTACCGCCCCCATTTTAGCGTGGAATTACAATGCAGGCTCTTAAAAAGCTGCCTGCATTATTACCGCGTGCTACGGCCCCGCAACGCTTGCGGCAGCACTGAGCGCAGCCACGAGCATCCACTCGATGGAGTACATAGGACTCCATTGAGCCAGATGCCGGCGGTCACATGACCAGCTGGATCTCGCCTCGCGAGATCCGGCCGGTCAGCATAGTGATATGCAGGGAGAGACTGGGGGGACTTTTTCCCCAGTCTTTCCCTGCTCCCAATACAGAAAAATAGAGTGTGGCGCACCCAGTATTTCCCAATCAAAGATAAGGAAATAGTGTATTACCGTATCTATTTTATCCCTTAATTATTTCTTTATGTTCTCAGGTATGAAAGACATAAATACATATACATTTCATAGTGCTTTCTGTATATTTAAATAAAATATTTTTATATCTCGATGACGATTCCACTGACATTTGAGGGAGCCCTAGCTGACTCGAGCTCTTGTGCTTGAGGGTTATTTATATCGACCACCCAACAGCCCTTATAGTGTAGAGTCCTCCAGTCTTCAAATCCTATTCATATAGAAGGACAACATAGTGCAAAACTGCAAGAAGAAAAGGGGCAGTATATTCCCAGAATTGGAAGTACTCACAAATTTCAGGACCTAACTCAGGTCCTAAGATATATCGCCCAGGGGTTGTTTTCTCAGGTACAACCTCCAGTAAAACCAATATTCCAGGATGACAGTAATAAAAAAACTTTTAATAAAATAATAAAAACCAACAGAAGTATAAAATAAATGGCGCCAAACGCGTTTCAACTTGGGGTCCAAGTTACCCACGGCTTCATCAGTTGGCTAACTGTTCTGCAGAAGTGGAATCCGTTAATACCAAGTCCTGGCTCTGGTTAACTTTCCGCTAACCAGAGCCAGACGTTAATCAGCATTAGGACTTTGTAATCCTAATGCTGATTAACACTCTGCACTCCCCATGTTAAGTATAGTAAGCGCAAAGTACAGTAACCTTGCGCTGAAAAGCGCAAGGTACCAAATGCAAACGGGTTTCTTAACCCATTTGCATTTGGCTTGTAATATGCGGTAGACACCGCGGCTAATGTTAATGGTTACGCAGGTGAGCATTAACCTTAGCGTTAAGATTGTAATGTGGCCCTTAATGATTTTTATTATATTTCCCTGGTTTTATGGCATTTTAGGGATTATTATGGAAGTTAGAAACTAAAGGATCAATTCACTTTTAGTTTTTCACTCATTTCAGCGAATCCATTTCGCCAAAAATATGGTGGATTACCTATTTAATGAATGGTCACCATAATTTGTGAAAACTGGAGTCGCTGAAGCAGTTACAGCTTATGTAACTGGTAATGTCCCTTTAAAAAAAATTGTGACATGGCACTAGCACAAGGGTGGGCAAGACCGAATTTCCGGGTGATCGCGCATGGAGGACTCACTTGAGCCTAGCGTGAAGATGCGTCTTCAGCACCTTCGTGCTAAGCTTCACCTCTGCGTAATAATTTGATATGAAACTGATACATTTCTAGCAGCTAGAAATTCATAGTTCTTAGGATTTAAGATTTGTCTGTCTTAAAATATGGAATTTAAAAAAATTAGCTTTGTATCACTGGGGCCTGGGTCTGATGTCTGGGTATACATGTATCTGGAGCACACAGAGGGTGGGCCTTGAAGACACAGTGCGTATTGGTACGTGCTGCTGACTTCAATGGCCGCGCACCATTGGCTGCTGCGAGACAGCCTGAACTCAGGCCGTCACCCAGCAGTCAATGACTCACGTCAGCTGCGTGGGTGGGTCACATCAGAGGCCTGCGGCAGCACCTGGCAGCAGGGCGTTAACCCCCTCCTGACAGGCGCCATGTATGTATAAACTGCCTTGATTTATGTATTTTTTCTTATATTTTGCAGGCCATCAGTGCGACCTGCCCAAGTCCTATCCAGAAACTACCACTGTTAATAATTGACAGTTGAAATAATTAATCTAAATTGCGTACTATTATTTCATATTCCAGGAAAAAAAATAGATTTTTGCATCGGGGCCCTGGGGTTTCTAGTTATATCTTGGTTCCAAAGCAATGGAATTGTCCATTTGTCACATATAAAATGAGCAATACCACTGCTGTTTCCCATGACGCGAGCAAGGTCAGTATTTTATACATAGTCAATATTATTCATAAAACATAATGTGACAAAATACAATTGAAAAATTTGTTTTTTTCAGTTTTAGTTAAAATTTTGAATTTTCTCAGAAAAATACAGTAACAGGTTCCTAATGTCTAATTTTTTTTTAAAACAATCGTGCCCTATAGAATATATAACCACAAAGGTTTGGATGATAGAATTTTAAAAAAAAATTTAGAAGCTGTAAATGCCTGATATCCCAACGGAAATTTAATTTTTTTTGTTATAGCATTCTGACACGACATGATGTGTACACATAATAGTGATATATTTAGGAGTCTGCTGAAGATAAGGATATATAACATATACAGTTGTGTTCACAATTATTCAACCCCCACTGAAATTGAGTGTTTTGGCCAGTTTGACATTGATTTTGATCATTCAGTCATCTTGCTTACAATTAAATCAAAGAGGCAGGTGTAGGTCAGACAAATATAACATAACATTTATAATGAAATAACCACAAATGTCTTTTCTGTGCTCACATCATTATCAGTTTTATTCAACCCCCAAGTGACATTCAATCTTAGTACTTAGTACAACATCCTTTTACAGTTACAACAGCTTTTAACCCTTTCGCTGCTGAGGCTTTTCCCGCCTCTGTGCTGAGCTCATTTTTACCGATTTTGCTCATCATGTTTAAATGCGTTTTGAAGGCTTATTTTAGTATATGACCCAGACATATTATATATCGTTCTTTCCGTCAGACTCGGCAGATTCATAATATGTCATTATTATATGTATACATCATGACCTGTCTGTTTATTATAACAAAAAATGCAATAAAATATGAATTTTCAATAATTTACAACGTGTAAAGTGGTTTTTTTTCACATTTTAAGATGCGAGCAATTGCAGTTATATTTTGTATGGGGTGCACTTGTTAAAAAAATTAGAGATGGGGTCTCATTACATTTTTTTGGGGGAAAATTACGCGATTTTTAACAAACGCACCGCATACAAAAATCGTTAGTGCAGCATCATTGTTCACATTATAATTGAAATGGGAACAATATTGCTGCATTAACAAACCAAAAAAAAGAAAAAAAACTTTTAAATTTTTTTTTATAATTTTTTTTTAAAATCCTTTCTTTTTTTTTTTTTTTAGAACTTTTTTTATACTCATGTTTGGTATTGTTGGAACGGCCATGCTCTGGCCGATTCAACAATACCAAACATTAACCCCTAACTGCCACGGATCGGGAGATAGGGGGTTCATTGGAACCCCCTATCTCCACCATTGGTGGCATTTAGGGGTTAACTCCAGGACTGGCGTCATCGTGGTATGCACGATGATGCCAGTCCTCAGGGGACATTCCCGGAAGCTTGGCCGACATCCAAGATGTCGGCCAGCTCCGGGAAAGGATCACGAACCGGCGCTTTTCGGCGCCGATTCGTGATCCGGCCCCCATGGGGTTAATGCCAGGTACCATTTGGAAGGGCAGGCTGTGCCCTTCCAAACGGTGCCTGGGTTAACCCCCTGCATGCCGCCGATCGGGAGGGAGAGAAGTCTGAAGGACCTCCCCCCTCCCTTTCAGGCGCCTCCTCCGCACATGCGGGGGGACGCCTGAATTAGGTGTCATCGCGCCCCCGCGATGACACCTAATTACTCTGGTGGCGGTTCCGGGTGCTGGGCTGACATCGAGGATATCAGCCCGCACTGGGGGGCCAGCGATCGGCCGGAACCATGCTGAACGCTGGCCCCAAAGAGAGGACGCGCTCAGCGCGTCCACTGCATGGAACGCTACCTGCGGTTGGACGTGCTGAGCGCGTCCACCGCAGCGAAGTGGTTAAACGTGAAGCATAGCTTGACACAAGTGTCTTGCAGCGATCTACGGGTATCTTCGCCCATTCGTCATGGGCAAAAGCCTCCAGTTCAGTCACATTCTTAGTCTTGCACACTGCAACTGCTTTCTTTAAGTCCCACCAGAGGTTCTTAATCGGATTTAAGTCAGGTGACTGCGATGGCCACTCCAAAATGTTCCAGCCTTTAATCTGCAACCATGCTCTAGTGGACTTGGAGGTATGCTTGGGATCATTGTCCTGTTGAAAGGTCCAACGTCTCCCAAGCCTCAGGTTTGTGACAGACTGCATCACATTGTCATACAATATCTCCTGGTACTGAAGAGAATTCATGGTACCTTGCACACGCTGAAGCTTCCCTGTACCTGCAGAAGCAAAACAGCCCCAAAGCATGATTGACCCCCCGCCATGCTTCACAGTAGGCAAGGTGTTCTTTTCTTCATAGGCCTTGTTCTTCCTCCTCCAAACATAGCGTTGATCCATGGGCCCAAACAGTTCTAATTTTGTTTCATCAGTCCACAGAACACTATCCCAAAACGTCTGTGGTTTGTCCACATGACTTTTGGCATACTGCAGTCGACTCTTCTTATTCTTTGGAGACAGCAAGGGGGTGCGCCTGGGAGTTCTGGCATGGAGGCCTTCATTACGCAATGTGCGCCGTATTGTCTGAGCTGAAACTTCACTACCCACATCTGACAAATCTTTTCTCAGTTCCTCAGCAGTCACACGGGGACTTTTCTCCACTCTACGCTTCAGGTAGCGCATAGCAGTCGAAGTCAGCATCTTCTTTCTGCCACGACCAGGTAGCGTTTCAACAGTACCCTTTGTCTTGAATTTGCGAATGATGCTTCCTATGGTCTCTCTTGGTATGTTTAACATCTTTGCAATCTTCTTATAGCCATTGCCCTTCCTGTGAAGAGTAATCACCTCTTCTCTTGTCTTCCTGGACCATTCTCTTGACTTCACCATGTTTGTAACCACACCAGTAAATGTCTAGAAGGAGCTGAGTATCACAGTCATTTTAAAGCTGCCTAATTGGTGCTTATTATGCTTTATTGCTGCTCCGTGACATCCACAGGTGTTTTCAATACCTGATTGAAAACACTTGAATGAACCTCTGTTCTTCAGAGTGGTAGTCTTTAAGGGGTTGAATAATTGTGTCAATGAAGAATTCACAAAAGAAACATTTACTACTGTATTACAAAACCAATTGATGTCATTTTAGTTGCATATGGTTCTTTAAAAAGTCCTTGTAGGATTTCATTCTGAATACAATTACAAATGTACACTAAATTCCCTAAAACCCTTTACAGCATTGGGGGTTGAATAATTTTGAACACAACTGTCTGGATCCTATAATAA